>JAATLQ010036444.1:47523-85986 GCA_013421005.1 Heliconius erato x Heliconius himera | reverse complement strand
CAATGGAATAGCACAGACAAAAAAAACAACAAACGCTTGATAAGATGTAACTTATAGTGTTGGGCTTGCGAAAAAACCGGGCGTGTTGGCAAGCCGTCACTCTCCGAATGTGTGTCATGCGGAGTGTCATTGACTCTAGCCGTGGCACGTAAACAGTAGACACACGTGTGAGAAAACTCGAATAGACCGCGGAAAGCGAGCTGACACTTAGAAGACGCGGAGTTAAACTAAACAAAGTCTAAACAATATAAATCTTAAGTACATCGCGAATGGGACGATAGTCGCGTGTTGGGGCGTCCGGAGCGCGACGCGACCGCGACGACAGTGCACCCGGGTGCGTAGATAACGCGGAATCGATTTTATATTAATTGTTGCAGCGTACTAACTGTAAATATGATCGATTTATTCCGAATTTTGCGTGCAGTGGATAGGTAGGCCACGTACACTGCACTATGTAATTGGGTACATAGTGTGGCGGTGACGGACGAGTGACGAGCTGTCAGCCGCTCGGACGAGGTCGGGCGTCGTCGGCGCGCGTCGCGGCAGACTCGCGCCACACGAGCTACGTGACCGACATTCTCACATTAGAAACAAATAGATCGATAGCTTACTATCCGATAAAACTTATTACTTTTCATTCATAAAAGCAATAATTGTATAAAACACTAATTTATCTTAACTTGAAAAATATTATTTTTTATAAAACTATTTTATGTAATCTGATGTTCACACAAAAGTAAAAATGACCATCTAAATAGAATATAAAAAATTTAAAAAACTAACAAAATGAATTGTCAAAATTCCGTCTTAATAATTACATAAAAGAATCTCAAGACGACGACGACTTAGACGTTGTATTAGAGATACGAAAAAAAAAAAACCACGTATGAAATTGATATTGGCGCCAAACACTAAAAACCAATAAATTGATTTACACATTTATAATAAATAAATAGTGTCTTTAGTTGCACCGCTTAAAAAAATCTATTTATTTATTATGTTTCTCGCATATATTTAGCAGTGTAGGCAGAGGGAACCTAGTGTTAAGTCACTCCATTACCGGTACCAAATATTCATTACAGTCATCATATCAACGGGCAAGTTAAACAAGATTAGATTATGTCACAATCACAAGGCAGTTTTAAGATTAATAGCAAGAACCGGCCGCGATCGCCATTTGTAACCAAAAACCGGCTCTCACAGGTGGATACACTTTTTTGTTATTTACACGTGAATCAAATAAATAACATTCAGGTTGCGATTATTTCTTATAAAAAGATTTAATGCCGCTCTCAGAGGTGATAAATTAGTTAGTATTTAAAATTATTAAGGCACTAATTTCGCAGCGACACAGACTTTAAACATGACGGTTGTGGGTTCAATTTCCACTCGGTGAAATGAACTATTTTTATTTCCCGATGATTTTGATTACCCAATGCAATTTATCGAAAATTTTACGATGCGTTGGAAACAGAGTGTCTTAACACTGTCTATCAATCTATATGTGGGAAAAAACCGAGAAGAAGCATAGCAGATGAATGATATTCGAAATCCTATGCAATGCCTCCAGAATCCGGCAGAAAGTGGGGAACAGAGTGTCTTAACACTAGGTTCCCTCTGCCTACCCTGCTGTGTGCAAGATACAGCGTGAAGCTAATAAAAAAATAAACATACAATTTCATACAATAAATGCAATAAAAATAAAACATCAGTGTTAATAGAAAGTTAGTGAAAGCGAGCAAAGCGTCTGGACGTCAAATGAATGGATTGCTGAAATCTATAGTTCTATACCTTTTTTAGCACATAGAGCAGGGTAGGCAGAGAGAACATAAGAGAACCTAGTCTTACGACAACCTGTTCTCATTAAGACACTTCCGTTTCCCACTTCCCGCTAAATTCTGGAGTCGTTGCGTGTTGAGTGGCGAAACTCAACGCCGCTCTTTGCTTCCTCACCAGAGCGAGAAAATGAAAATATATTTTTTTTTGTTTCCTCGAGGAAGAATCAAACTCACAACATGTCGCTTGTGCCCCTGCACCACGACTGCAATCTATTAATATTTGAATATAGTGCCCGTGTCAACTCTGAATTCGGCGAAAAGTGGGCAACGGATGTGTCTTAACACTAAGCTCCCAGGCTCCCTTTGCTGGCTATTTGCTGGACACATCGAAAAGCTAAAAAAAAATAAACGACCTCCAGTACCTTTTATAAGTACACTAAATTGTGTTTTAAATGTAATGTTTGTTGTACTTACACAGAGATAATTTGAAGGTTTATTTGATAAAATAAAGCCTTAAAATATAGACTCTAGGTCACGAAAAATTACATGCAGCGTGATTTTATATCAAAATAAAATAATGTTGATTAATAAGGCAAGTCGTCGCGCAGAGGCAGAAAGTGTAACTGTAAACGCGACTAGTTGTGGGTTCAATACCCACTCGAGGAAATTCAATATTTATTTAAAATTATATTTCCATTTCTTCGCTCTGGTGTCGAGGCAAAATCGTGACGTTGAGTTCCACCAGTCAACACGCAATGCCTCCAAAATTCTTACTCCAAGTGTCTTAACTGCTGTGTGCGGGATGCATTGAAGATGATTTAAAATAACGTTTATTTTTTATTTTTCGATCTTTGCCTGTGATCATCAGTCAAACCTCAGTGAATTAAATACTTCTCCATCATATAAATAGTAAAATAGAAAGATAGTGGGACAACATGTGATTTTAAATGCAATGTTTGTGGGTTTAAACCACGCAATTGTGTTCATATCACCGCTCTGGCAAGATAAAGTGCGACATTGAGTTCCCCCACTCTACATTCAATGTCTCGATTTTGGGTAGAATTTAAAGAAATATTTATAAAATAAAAAGTGAAGCTAATTGATGGCACAAAAATCAACAATTTTGCCTTAAAAAATCAATTAAAGTCAAGTATAATATTCTAGTACATAAACGATTAATCGAAAACGCCTGAAGCCTAACATCGAGGCGTCCGCAAGGTCACAGTACGTACTACGTCGTCGCAGGTTCATTTTATCCTTGGACTAATTTTCTTTTAAAACTGCGCGCTTGTAATGAAAACTATAATGATGGCTGGCAGTGATGATTTTACTATTGAACTTTTTTGTTTTGATGACGTAAGCATGTTTATTGTCTGTTTACGTAAGGTTGATATAGGTAAAATTAATTATATTAGTAATTAATTATATATAATACATATAATTATGAGTCTTTTTAAAGTAGTAACTTAATGTCCGTTCTCTATTTTTTTATTTAAAAAAGCATTGACTGCTAGGTTTCAGGCTTTTATGTCGATATTATATTAACTTAGTTACATTAGAGATTACTTTAACCAATGTGACCGCCTTTGCATACTTTTTTTTATTTCTATAGTTTTCGTTTGTCTTTTTTTTTTGTTATTTTTTTCATACACATAACCGAAAAAAAACATAAAAAAACTCAACAAAATTAATAATATATATGAAAAAATCGATCCAACCAATCGATTCGAAAGCAAAACTTAAACATTGAAAAAATCGATATTACATAACGTGCATCTAAAAATCGAATTCCAAATTCGAAATAAATTTAAATAGGGAACGCTGATCATCGAGAGGGTGCGAGCGAGAGGTTGTTGATTTAATTCATTAGAGCGAGTAAGACAGAACCACCGGCGTTAGAAAGAGACGGAGTCATATAAAATAAGAGATGTGCGAGAAGGACGGACGTAGTCTGTTGACGTAGTAGATGAGATAAGGGGCTATCAGCAGTTTTTCATGCGTTCACACTCGGTCGAGTACTTGTTAGTGTTATACGGCTTCAATTTTTTACAGGGTTTAAGTTACAACTCTTTGAATATATATAAATTAATGTCATAAAATGTTTGGGTTTTACGATTATTACATAAATTATTAAAATATATATTAATCGTATAAAATGAGGTTACATAAGTATATTTTTTGATCGATATTTCTTATGTTTTTTTTTCTTGGAATAATTAAATGTACAATATTTAATTTTACTTTTCTTCTGCGAATTTTACTTTTTAATCATTGCAGAGTAGCCAATCAATCTAAGCACACAAATATATGCGCTTTATAAACCAAAATACTAACGAACGCGTTAGCATACGTCAATAATATACTTTTTTGCCTTATTTATTGATAAATTTTGTATTTGAGGTCAGTTGTGGTGCAGGAACACAAAGTGTGCCTTTAAACGCAACTGGTTGTGGGTTCGATCTCCACTCGTTTCATTTAAATATTTATTTACATTTATAATTTCATTTCTTCGTTTTGGTATCGAGGCAAAGCGAGGCTTTGAGTCCCGCCATTCAGCACGCAATGCCTCCAGAATTCGGCGAAAAGTGGGGAACGGAGTGTCTTGACATTAGGTTCCCTCTGGCTACTCAGTGTGCGGGATACAGCGAGAAACTGATTTGATTTAATTTTGTATTTGTATTGTGTGGAATTGTCTATTTCTATTTATGTCACATTCAAGCAAATGCCAAACTAAACAATCTATTTATTCAAATCTATTTTGAATTATTTTGTACATAAATAACATTATTATAATATTTAAGAAATCCATATTTTATTAAGTTGTTTAAGTTTTAGTAAATATATTGGAATTTTGTTTTAATTTATGATAAAATCTAAATTCCATAACAGATGAAATAGATAATTAGAATAAAATAACTACACAAGTAAAGAAGTACACAACACATTTCAAAATATAATTTTAAAAAAATTACGTATCCACGGACAGCATAAAACTCCAACAAATCTCCAAACACCAATTCTAAACGAGGCATCAAAAAACGCACACATGGGCAAACATAACTCACACAACCACCGCCTATTATTACTAGTACACGCTTAAGATACATTGAGATGGAGACATGTATTTTTTTTTAATACATAAAACAAAATTACTTCTTATGATGACTGATGATACAATAGTCGTAGATTCAATTTACATTAAAAAAAAAAAAAAATGGATTAAAACGCCCATTGCATACAACAATCACACCCAAAATAAAGATAGACAATTAAAAAAAATATTTGGTATATTTTTAAAAAAATATTTTTTCTACTTGAATGTTCACTTAAACATAAACGAGGCATCAAACACGCACACACAGATAGACGGAACGCACACAACCACAACCTATTATTATTAGTACACGCTCGGGATACATTGAGATGGCGACAAGTAAAATTTTTTATTTTACACTTAAAATAAAATTACTGTTTGACTTAAATTTAGTCATAAACAATACTATTATCGATAACTTCATGACAATCGTAGGTTCAAATAAAAGTCTAGAAAAAGTTTATAATAAAATATTTAATTAATTATTGAAATTAAATATTTTATTGTTGAGGTCACCGTGGCCCAGCGGCTGTGGGTTCAATTTCCAATTTGGAAAATAAAAAAAAAATTATAATATATTAATTTCCTTGCTCTGGTAACTAGATAATGCATGGCTTAACTCTACGTCATTCAACACATGTCTCGAAAATTTTTCGGTGCGTGGGGAACGGAGCGACTTAATACTAGGTTCCTTCTGCTTACTTAGCTATATACGAGATACAGTATCGCCCATAATGGATATATAAAACGACATCTAAAAATGCAGGATACAAAACATATTTTGAATATTTTTTTGTGGGCGGAGACTGATTTAGTAGAGCACGGCGGTAAAATTCCTTACCCAACACTCAATATCATTAGGTAGAGATAGGTATAGGTATAAAATTTAATTTTTTTTTGGCCGTCGTAGCGCAGCATCATAGCGTCTGACCGTAAACGCGACGTCCAAAGGTTCGATTTCCATTCGTGGGAATGAACTATTTTCAACTTCCTGCTTTGGTAGACAAAGTGCGATTGTAAGTGCGGCCACTACGGAATGTGTTGACACTAAATTCAATTTGCCCGCCATGGTATAAAACGGTAATAAAGCAGTTTTGGGTTTTTTAACTTATAGCTAACACGCTGTATCCCGCACATAGCAGGGCAGAGCAACCACGGGGACCTAGTATTAAGGCACTCTGTTCCTATTAAGAGACAGATTCGTTCTCCGCTTTCCGCCTAATTTTCGAGACATTGCTTGTTGAGTGGTGAAATTTAAGGCCGCGCAGTGCCTCATTACCAGAGCAAGGAAATGAAAATATTAAACATTTAATTTACTCGAGCGGGAATCGAATCCAAAAAATATCATATCATTTGCATTCTATTATATCAAATTGATTACAGTCACACGCTTGTGCTCCTGCGCCACGTCTGGCTGATTTATTAAACTTATACTCTAGAAATGCAGTATTCGAGATATTGATCTAGCATTTGAATAAACTTTGCCTAACTCCATATTTAAGTTTGAGTTCTGTTTGAATGATTGCTGATATCACGATCTTCGTATCATTTCCATATATGATGCTATTACTAATTAAAGGAACAGCAAAAAAGCCGAAAATGATGATGATGAATCATCAAAGGAATAATGGAGGAAAGAGTGACTTTACAATGAGTTTTTAATCCAATTTTTATTTTATCAATTTGAATCTAAGTATTGTAATGAAGTAAAGCTGTTGCTTTGTAAACCAATATAACTAAACGTATGTAACTAATCCACACAAAATTTGAGCATAATATTTGTGTAGATAAGTTTCTAATCTATATCTACCAACATAATAAAGCTCAAGAGTTTGTTTGGTTGAATTCGCCAATCTCATGAACTGCTGGTTCAAATTTAATAAGAAATTATTGTCTACATTGCAGGTATAGTGGGTTACACTGTAATGTGTAGTAAGAGTTATATTGGACACTTAGTATTGCAAAACAGTACTTCAGCTGTAACTACTTCTTAAATTTCATTAAATATTTTGCTTTATCTTAAAATGTATAGTAAAAAAAAAACAAAAACACGCTTTTCTACACCAAGAAAAAAGTAACTACATTAGAATGTGCTCAGAGCTATGAATCGTATGATCTTAACCTTGAATGGTTTACCAAAAGTCTATAAAGAGTTCCAATATGCAGATCCTGGCTCCATCATCACACCAGCTCGTTGACGGCATAATAATGTTTTGTCGCCTAAGCTACATGCGTATATCTGCCAAGTTTAATTTGGATACAATTATTCATTAAATTTTTTAGATTTTATTACATATTTTGTAACAGCTCGATCTAAAAAAAACGTGTTAATTAGGCTTAATTTTTTTTTTTACCAACACGCTGTATCCCCCATATAGCAAGGACGGCAGAGGGACCTTACAACCTAGTAACACTCCGTTTCCCATACACCATCGAATTTTCGGCGGCATCGAGTGGCGGAACTCAACGCCGCGCCTTCAAATTTTTCATAATCGCGAAACTTGGAAATCATACATAAATCAGGTGACAAGTACAATATTATGGTACTATCAAGCTAGTCTGAGGAATTAACCTAAAGGTGTCAGAAACCCTGTGTGGAACGGGACGTCTTAAAACTATTTCCCCTATATCTATCCTGTTATATATAATAAATAATTATAATAATAATTATATGTTATATATATCATATAACAAATAATTTTTCATAAATCAATTATTTTTTAACTATACATAATATTATTAGTAACACTCTGCGATGATGCTATTATAATAAATATGAATATCATACAGGATAGGTGCGATCTTTAACTCCGCGTAAATTGCTATCCTACCTATCTATATATTTGAGGCCAGTGGTGACGCATGGGCACAAAGTGTTACTGTAAAAGCGACGGGTTGTGGGTTCGATCCAACTCAGGGAAATTAAATATTTAATAATTTCATTTCTTCGCTCTAGTGTCGAGGCGGAAAGTGGGAAACGGAGTGCCTTAACAGTAGGTTCCCTCTGCCTACCCTGTTGTACGCGGGATACAGCGTCACGCTAAAAAAATCAAAATATTTTAAAGAGCTTATTATTTATAATTTCAAGGATATACCATGTTATAAAAACAATATTGATAAAAAAAGGTTGAATATTGTGAATATTCATTGGCGGCGCAAATTGAAAGTTTTCAGTATTTTAAACAAATTCAATTTTATTTCCCTTTAATGATCACGGACAGCCATATCAGCACATCAACGCGATGCGTTAATGCTAAGCCAATTTCAAAATAACATTGACAGGTATATATTTTCATGCAATATATATTATAATACATCTATCTACATATACATTATATGAGCCGTAGTGCAGGAACACAAGTGTGCAACTGTAAACGCGACGGTTGTGGGTTCGATTGTCTCGCGTGAATGAAATACTTAATATTTACATTTCTTCACCGTGGTAACCAGACAAAGCGCGGCGTTGAGTTCCGCCACTCAGTACGCAATGCCATCAGAATTCGGCGGAAAGTAGGAAACAGAAGTGTCTAAGCGGGAAACGGGGCGACTAGGCGTCTAACATTAGGTTCTTAGTTCCCTATGCTATGTGCCGGATATGTGTGTGAAGCTAAAAAAAAACTTTATATCTCTCCCGTTGCTAGATAAATGACAAACCTCGCTCAGACGAAACTACTAGACTTCAAAAGTGAAATTTTTCACATAGATAATGTTAAGGTTAAAAAGGGAGTGTAAGGGAGCACTAAGAGCGGAAAGCTCAAACAGCGGGAATTTCCATTTTACTTCTTAAAATCCATGCAAACAAAATGCAGACGATGTCTTATATATTATTGTAATTAAATACTGAAGCATAATAAAAATAACGCGGCCTCAGTGCATCTATCAGCATAACATTAACTTTTTGTCATATAATCGATATTTCGGTGACTCTAACTATTAGATTAATAAAAATATTAACACTGTCATGGGCTTTTTCTCATTTAATGTAAAAAAAAATGTATCATCGGTTCAGTATAACAAAATAAAGCGTTCAACACCGCCATTTGGCAAGAAATTAAGTATAAGCGACTAGTCACTCAAAACTAAAGTTCGTCACCTCAAAAATGTTATATTCTAAAGCTGAAGAGACTTCATTTGGTTGAATGCGCTTATCTTAGGGAATAAATATATAATGGAATAGATAAATATATATTTGTGTCGAATAACACTCAATTATTATTTATTTCACCATGTGCGCGCAGCAGCACATAAAAGCTAGTTCCTATAGAATAATAAAAATTCTATATGTTTTTTTGTAGTTTAACGCACATAGCAGGGTAAACAGAGAGAACCTGGGAATATAGTGGTAAGACACTCCGATCCCATTAAGACACTTCTACTCCCTACTTTCCGTCGAATTCTAGAAGCATTGCGTGTTGAGTGCCGGAACGCCGCGCTTTGCTTTCGTTACCCAAAGCGAAGAAATTGAAATATTAAATGTTTCCTCGAACCCACAACCTGGCGTGTTTACAGTCGTACGATTGTACCCCTGCGCCACGACTGGTCTATGAGTACATATATTATATTCAAATATAAGGCATTCATTTGAATACAAGGAAAAACCGATTTATTTTATGTTACAACTGATAACACATCGTCAGTTGTAATAGATGCTTGTAATTATAAAATATTGAAAATATTTCAACTAGGCATGATATGTTCTTGAAACAGTTAAAATAAGTTAAAACTTTATCATTGAGATATTATTAGATAGGCTACCTTTTTCTTTCATATATTGTCTTTTATAATACAATTAATATAGAACGGAGTGTCTTAACACTAGGTTCCCTCTGCCTATCCTGCTGTGTGCGGGATATAGCGTGAAGCTAATTTAATTTTTTTAATATAGATGTTTAATAATATTTCTTTTGGGCTTCAAATAATATTGAAGAAGCTTGATAAGAGCGTATGGCTTAGTGGTCGTAGCGCTCGGACGATAAACGAGAGACACTGTTTCGAGTGCCATTTCGAGTTAGGTCGAGTTTAGAGTACTTATATATTATCCATCTTTCGTGCAGTATCATAAAAATATTAAAACAAAGTGTTTTTCACTTTACATGTTTGAAGACATTAAGATTTAAGTAACTTAACGGCGCGATTTTCCGTTTTAAAATATAATTTAAATATAAGCGTTCCTTCAAGTAGATATCGAACCTACCATAGCGTCAGGCACGGCCCCAATGTGCTATGATGGTGTTACAATATAAACATACATATGTACTATATGGGCGTAGGAATAGGGGAGGCCGGGTGGTCCATGCACACTCCTGAAATTTTAAGACAAAAAAAAATTACACGAACAAATCTGTTCAAGGTCAGTACTAAACATATATATTTTTTAAAAATATATCCAAAGAAAACACGATATAAAGCGTCAACCTAGTTTTAAGACAAGACTCCATTGCCCACGGATCGCCGAACAATTCTTTCGAGACATTGCGAATTGAGTTGCGGAAATAAGCTCTGCGTTTTTTCTATCACGGCGTGAGTATAAAAATACACCACACAGGTATATAATATGGATTTCTGTTTCACTTTCACGTTAAAATTACTGAACGGATTTAGATGAAATTATAATAATATCAGAATAACAAATAGGCTACATTTTATGTAAAAAATTTATACAATTTTGCTATAATATAACAATAAGTCAAAACTAAAATAGTAGTTGCTGCCACCCAACACGCAATGCCTCCAGAATTCGGCAGAAAGTGGGGAACGGAGTGTCTTAGCACTAGGTTCCCTCTGCCTACCCTGCTGTGTACGGGATACAGCGTGAAGCTGATTTTTTTTTTCAAATAGTAGTAGTATAAAATAATCAGCGACTCAAACGCGGTTTCGCGCGCATACACTTAATGTTGTGTTTTAGATAAATTATCCAAAATCTTCACATAAACTGTAGCTTATATATGTATATATTATTATTATTATTATGTATATATTATGTATGTATATATTACTGTAAGCTGTAATAGTATGCGGTCTATTATGTATATGTGCCTAGGTTCCCTCTGCCTACTCTCCAGACAAAAAGTGAAGCTGATTTGTAATAGTATGATTAACGTCGGATTGTACTATTGTAGATTCGATGTTCATTCATGAGAATGCTTGTTATAAAATATTTTAATTTCCCAGATCTTCTAGCAAAACAAACAATCTACGAAGATGTTAGGAATTAGATATTGCATCTAAATTTTTATATGGGATTTGTGCAAGTAATGGATAATTATACAGGCTTTTAATATATTTAATGTTGATTAATAATTACTTTGACCAAGCAATAAAATGAAAATCATTCATTAAAAAAACGATATAAAAAATATAACAAATGTGTGCATCCATTTAAGCCATAAAACTAAAAACAAAAAACAAAATCTATAACATATATTTTTTTTAGTCTTTAAAGTTAAAAACGGAGTATTTAAAGATTAAAAAAAATCTCTCTACCCACTTCCACAAATAAAAGTCAAAATTAAAAAATAATAGAAGATTTCAGCTATCACCTTCTTTGAGTAACAAGCGTTGAACTCACGCACACAGACTTAAAGCGTGTTATCTATGTGTGTGTGCGTGAAGACAATAAAACATCATGGTGTGCGACGTAGAGAGATTGAACAGTTCAGTTTTTTTGGTACAGGTAAGAAATTTAAAATATATAGTAAATTATTAATAATAATATATTTGATAACTAATAATTCCAAAAAACGTATATTACTAAATATACGCGACTAATCCGGCCCTCTGACTACCCTGCCATGTGAATGATACAGTGTGACACTGAGTTCCGCAACTCACCAGGCAATGTCTTGATTTTGTGTGGAATGTGGAGAATGGAGTACATGGAGTGTCCTGACATTATAATCTGTCTGTCTTCTAGCTGCGACGCGGGATACTACGAGAAGATAAAGAATACTCTATGCCTTCCTATCAATTAGTGCGTAAAATGTAATGTTAACACAAAATTTCTAATTTAACAAAGTTATAAATGTAATAAAGTTATCATTTTGAGGCCGTCGTTACACTGAGGCATACTGTCTAAGTGTAAACACGACGGTTGTGGGTTCGATTCCCACTCAGGAGAATAAATTACTTTAGTTTTTTTTGCTCTTTTATGAAGACAAAAGCGCAGCCAGCGTTCCTTCCTATCATTCAACATGCAATGTCTCGAAAATTAAGCAGTGCGTGGGGAACGGGATGTCTTAAAGTAGGTTCCTTTCATCTGCATTGGTATATGCAGGGAAAAGCGATCTCGCTTTTATATCGCTGCGTTATATTTTTATGTTAAATAATACATAGGTTTATTTCATAACATACATACATAAATAAATAGCAATATAAATATTGATTGGTTATATTGAAAATATATTAGTACTTCGTGCCTATAATTATATATAACCATTACATTAATATATCTCTAAGTATTTTATTGAGTACTTTAAATTTACTGATGCCCTTTAATTGGATATACTATATTCTTAGAGTATTAGAGCTTATACAGCGTCACCTTATTCAAATCGAAATAACTTATCCTTGTATGTGACACATGACACATTTTAAGTTCAGGAGGTAACACTGACCGAAAGTACAATTTTTACGCTGTATCCCGCATATAGCAAGGTATGCAAAATGAGCCTAGTGTTAAGACACTCCATTCCCCACTTTCTGCCAAATTCTGGAGGCATTGCGTGTTGAGTGGCAGAACTCAACGCCGCGCTTTGCCTCGACACCAGAGCGAAGAAATGGAAGTATAAATTTAAATAAATATTTCATCTCCTCGAGTGGGGATCGAACACACAACCAGTCGGTTTAAAAGACACACTGTGCCCCTGCGCCACATCTGGCCTCAATTTTTTATTTATTATTTTATTTTAAAAAGATTTTTTTACCTGTACTTGAAATAAGAGCATTTAACCAAACAAAAGTGTATTTTTGAGTCACATATCATGACAACCTTACCTAACTAAAAATGAAAAATAATTTAAATATACAAATGCTAACAAAATTGACGCTCAGAACAAATAAATTACATATAACAAAATGCGTTGAGGTAGTCGTAGCGCAGCACCATGGCGCCTGAGTGTAAGCGCTACGAGTGTATGTTCAAGTTCTGCTCGAGAAAAATAAATACTTTCATTTTCTCGCCATAGTAAGAAGAAAAAGCTCAACGTGAGCTTTTTCTTCTTTCCATACTACGTTTCGTCTCAACAACACACAATGTCTCGACACATTAAGCAATGAAAGAGAGAACGGAGTGTCTTAACACCAGAATTCCCATGTGTACCCTGCTATATACGGAATACAGTGTGAAGCTAAAATAATAACAAAAAGTAAAAAAATATTTTAACTGACATTTCTTCTAAAGTAACAAAACCATTCAATCGCAGTATTACACACACTAGCATACGACACCGGCGTGTATAGAACGCAACAATTAACTATATATAAAAACAAACACACATTGACATAACAGAATTCCAAAATTCGAACTTAACTTTTTTTTCCTAAAACGTCAACGTTTGTCAGCGGCCAGGTATTTTTAAATATTACATAATCATCGGGTCACAGGTTCAAATACAATCAATATGATGATTTGAAAGTGATGTTTATATATAATGTAAGACACTCTGTTGCCCATGCATGTATGAAGAGATTGCGTGTTGAGTGCGTTTTGTCTTTTTACCAGAGCGAGGAAATGAAAATTATTTTTTATTGAAATTTTACGCAACTTCCGGTTTAAAAGTTTCATTTAAAATTTATAACAGCGCGAAAATCGAATACCTTATTAATTATTACTAAGTCATTCTGCCTGCAAAATCGCGAGAAATATGTGTAAATAATAAAAAATATTGATTAAAAATCTCAATTTTATTCCAAACATTTTTTTTATCAGATTATTATTATAGAAAGTTAATAAAATTTCACGATTGACCGCATAAACGTTGTTCATTGCCAATAATTATTGCCGGCGAAGTTTATATAAAAAAAAACTAGTTGTAAAAAAACGCGGGAAACGGATATAGAGTAGAAGTTAATATTCAACGAACTATAAACGTCAGATTGTAAAAGGTGCTATTTAATTTTATTAACCGCCCTAAATAAAATAAGATTTTTCGAATGAGATATTTGAGTATGATGATATATTTATTCCGAGCACGCGTGCTTATATTTCTCCGACACAAATTTTTTTTTCAGCTTTACGCTGTGTCCCGCATGTATCATGGTAGGCAGAGGGAGGCTAGTGTTAAGGTAGTCTTCAGTTAAGGCATTTCGTTATAAATGGCGGAACTCAACTCAATTCAACACAAGCCAAGCCAAGAAATGAAAATATGAAATATTTTATTTCCTAGAGTGGAATCGATCCCACAAACTGTCGCGTTTGCAGTCACACGCTTGTGCCCCTGTGTCACGACTGGCTTCCTAAAAAACATATTGACATGATTCTTTTTGGGTTTTGTGAAAATCAGTTCAGTAGTTTTCGAGATATCTACTCCTTTTTGGATGTGGACATGTCTTATTCAGTTGACAGGTATTTAAAGTCGGTTTAATATTTTTTTATTTCCTTTATAGAAGGTTACGTTTAGAGGTAAAATTATTTATTAAGTTATATTGCATTTTGTAGGCTAGGCTAAATGAATAATCCCGGAACCCAGCGCTACACTTTATTTGGTCTGGTGAACTAGGATTTGAACCTACAACCATTTCATTTAGATGCGCCAGACATTGAAAATGCGCCACAGTTATTATCATTTTCATAGACATACTCGAATTTTTTTATTAAAAATATAGCATTATGCAATTCAGGAATATATACCTATATATTGCGTTTTTTTTTAACTTCACGCTGTATCTGACATCAAGTCAAGGCACCACAAATAATTTGCATGTTAAGTTGACGAAAGACGATAGAAAGTGAAAAAAATTCCTTCCCTTCAGAAGGAATTGAACCTACAACCTCCCCATTTAAAATCAGAGAGTCAAACTAGAAAAATTACTCAAAAAAATAATTTAATCCGTCATGACCGGCAAAGAGACAAGTGGTGCCATTGATTTTTCATTTGCATCCATCTCGAGACGGCGATACAGTTTCGGCGGGTGTGCGAGAGGGACGCAATAATTATTATAAAAGGGGGAGCGGCGCGGTGGTACGGAATACGATTTGAGTTTTAGAAAAAAATTACACTTCAAATTTAAAAATGTTACATATATTTTGTACTAACTTCGACCCGCGGTTATTTATATGAAAATACTAAGAATTGTCTATGAAACATGATGACTTGACATGAGCAGATGCAGTGGGCTACCTTGAAACGATTTGTGCGATGTAACATAGCCTATAAGCCTTCCATGGTTGATTAACTATCCACGACAAAAATATGTTTCAGTTTGAATCAGTAGTTTCTGAGATAGATGTCATCAACCAAACAAACAAATCAACTTTACAATATTAATATAGAAGTACGAGTATAGCAGTTACTCAGAGTACCTACTAAAGTAATTAAATAAAAATAGAATTGATTTTATTTTAAATATAACTTGATTTTTGACGCCATAGTGGCGTAACGCGCGTAAACGCGATGAAATGTGTGTGAATTCTATTCCTACACGAAGGAATGGATAATTTTCATAGATCTGATAAAACAGGTCCAGAGTTCGGCTCCACTTAAAGTAGATGGTAGTGTCGTGGCACTAGGTTCCCTCTGCCTACAATCCTTTATGCGGAATAAATAGTAAAACTTTGAAAAGAAATAAATCTTTTATTTCATCTAAAATAATATTATAAATAACTCTTCTCAGCTTTATAATATTAGTATAAAATAGATATATAATACGCCAAGGTCTATAAATGCTCAATTCCTTCTTTTTTTCATTACATGAAAATTTTTCTTGAACAATTATCATAAATCCAAGGCAAGAAAAAATTAAACATTGATCAAAATATAACAAAGTAAAATATGTATATGAAGCCAGTGAAATAGTTCATTATTCAGGTATGCTTGATTAAATGTGATGTTATGGGTTCAATTTCATTTAAAGATTTTTTTTTATTTTTGTATCTGAAGTATGTATAGGCATATTATATACAGAAGTAGGTATGCAGAGGGAACCTGGAAACCTCGTATTAAGATACTCCGTTCTTCACTTTCCAAATAATTTCAGAAACATTGTGTGTTGTGTGGTGGAGCTCAACACCATTTTTTGTCTATCAGAGAAACAAAAATCAATTCATCTGTTACATATGTTTAGCGTATGTCTAGATTTATTAACTTATTTATCTATATGCATTACCTTCATATATGTAAGCGTACCTATACATATGCATCGTAATCATTTCCAATTCAGCGCTCTGTCAAGACAAAGCACGGCGTTTAGTTCCGCCAATTATCAGAAATGAAACTGGGGAACGGAGCATTTTCACACCAGATTCTCTTTTTTTTTGTTATAAGGAATACAATGTAAAGTTTAGATCAACGCAGGATTCGTACTCGTCATGGTAATTTTTTTAGCTTGACGTTATATTCCATACATAAAATGGTGAACGGAAATGTCTTAATGGGAGCGGGGTGTCCTAACACAAAATTTCCAGATTTCAAATGAAACTCATATTATTCATTAAAATAAACATTTATAACCCTAGAATTCACCAAGAAAATCTGTAGATTCCATGGACCCGCCATACCCCTACTGTGTGGGGCACCGCGAGCACGGGGGCGACCACCCCCGCGACCCTCACGCTAAATATAGGTTACGGAACGTATTTTAACCTTTAGATATAACTAGCGACCCAAACGCGACTTCGCCCGCTTAAAGTCATTGTTATGTTATAGACGAATTATACGAAATATTTACATAAATTGTAGCCATGTGTTATTCTGATGCTATAGCTATATTACTGTTAAATTTCATCTTAATTCGATTAATATTTTTTACATCAAAAAGGAACAAACATCCATCCTCACACACTTTCACATTTATAGTATTAAAATAAATAATAAGCCACAAAATTTTGTGGCGCAGTGCGAGTTACTTGTTTATAAAAATAAATAAATCAGCTTCACGCTGTATCCTGCATACAGCTGGGTAGGCAGAGGGAACCTAGTGTTAAGTCACTCCGTTCCCCACTTTCTGCCGAATTTTGGGAGGCATTGCGTGTTGAGTGTTAATTATAATATATGTTCGATACTCATTTAAACATATGTAAAATTATTATATTTAATTGTTTTCTTTCTGAAAATGATTATATAATTTTATTTAGCTTCATGCTGTATTTCTCACACATAGCAGGGTAGGCAGAGAGAACTTGGAAACCTAATGTTAAGACACCTCGTGCCCACTTTATGTCCAATATTCGATCCATACGTGTTAAGTGGTGAAATTTAACGCCGCTTTCGGTTTTATTACCAGAGCGCGAAAATCAAAATAAATATTTTCCCCGAATGGGAATGGAACATACAACTGTCGCATTTATAGTCTAGTAGATACTACGCTTACGTTGCACCACGACAGCGTCATATTATTTAATCATTAGCGTAGATACGAGATTATTTAAATTTTATAATACTACTTATGTAAAAATAAGTATCTAACTAACACTACTGAAATGTACCCAGCGCATAAAAAAATCGAACCTCACACCAGCAGTTCACTAGACGATGACAGAATTTGCCAAATGCGTTACAAAATTCCTTTATATAATATTATATTTTAATGGGTGTCCTAATAACGTGATCATTTACGCAACGCAACGACGAGAACATTATTTTATATAACATTTTAAAAGGTTGTTTATATAAAAAATTACGCCTAACTTGCTATATGCATAAGATCAAATATTTTTTTGCAGTTTCGCGCTGTATCCCGTATATAGAAAGGTAGGCAGAGTGTTCGTTTCACACGAACCGAAAAATTTTCATAATATTATGTGCTGAATGGCGCAGTGGCACAGTGTCCGATTGTAAATGCGGCCGATGAGTTCAATTTCCATTCGAAGTAATTAATTACTTAAATTTCCTTGCTCCAGCAACAAGACAAAGCGTGGGGTTGAATTTCGCCACTCGCAACAATCCAACACAAAGTTATTAAGTGGGGCGTGGGGAACGAGGTACCTTAACACTAGGTTCCTTCAGTCTACCCTGCTGTATGTGGGATATTTTTTTATTTTTTAGGTTCATGATGTATTCCGAATATAGCATATAGCAGGGTAGGCAGAGAGAACCTAGTATTAAGACGTTCGATCACTCGATGAAATGAAATATTTATTTTTTTCATTTTCATTTCTTCGCTCTAGTGTCCAGACAAAGCGCGGCGTTGAGTTCCGCCACTAAACACGCAATGTCTCCAAAACTCGGCGGAAAGTTGGGAACGGAGTGTCTCAATACAAGATTTTTTATGCCCACCCTGTTGTGTATATATAAATCGCGGTTGTAGCAACTATTTGCTAGTATATTATTATAACTACAGGCTCACCCAGCTTTGTCCGGATGTAAATTCGACCCTCAATAGAGAGTAAGGCAGTCGTTTGAGGCTTCCTGAAGGGTGAATTGGGAACAATACAAGGACAAGTGTATTGTAAGTTATCACTTACGTACCTACATACGTAGAATCATCTTTACTGATATTATAATGCTGAGGACTTTGGTAAACACGCTAATCTCAGGAACCATTCGGTTAATTTTAAAAAAATCTTTGTAATTGATAGACCGTTTTACGTTTTAGGACGAGACATTTCGTGAAAAGTGGGGGAGTTCTGTACTCTTTAGGAACTTATACACAGAGTGTTTAATCTAAAAAATTAATATTAAAAAACTGGACAAGCGTGAGTCGGTCGAGTTCCGTACAAAATTGGAGGCCTCGAGCTTTCTCTATAATTCAGGCATAGCTTAGCTCTTTCATTTGATCTGAGATACCACACTTGCACTAGCGACTTTAATGCTAAATTATGCCCCCCTTTTAAGGTTATTTTTTAGGAATTAACCACAAATGTATACTTTTCTGATTTTTCCCTGAACTAGCTAGTACTATCTGTAGATGCTAGCTGTCAAATTTCATAAACCAGAAGTATCTTATTAATATTGTTTCCCTTTAGTGTCGAAACACGCGTTTTTTTCTATATAAACGGTCATATCTGCAAGCGTTCCTGAGATAAAGGCTCTCGACAGACCGACAACAAAGTGATCTTATAAGGGTTTCCTTTTCTATAAAAGATACGGAACCCTAAGAAATTAAATGATACTTCAAATGTCAGCGCAAGTCAACGCCGCACAATGCTTGGTCAAAATAGAGAAAAAAAATAGTACTCTTACAAAAGCAACTTTATATAATCTACCAATGTTCTGGTAACGAAACAAACCGCGACGTAGAATTCCGCCAAACAACACGCAATGTCTCGATAAAATAAAACACCAAGAATTCCTTACATATTTTTACTTAGACGCGACGAGATAGCCCAACATTTTTTATACGTTAGTACGGCAACAAAAAAACTTATACACCGTTAGGTCGTCTTGCTTTCACTTAACTTTTGTTATGTACCGCTGAGTTTCATCCATATATGAGTAATTTTAGTTCTAGCTTTTTTTAAGCTTCACGTGTATCCTGCTATAGCAGGATAGGCAGCGGGAACCTGGGAACTCAGTGTTAAGACACTCTGTTTCCATTAGGAAATTTCCGTTTCTCACTTTTCAGAAAATTCTGGAACGAGGAAATGAAAATATTAAATATTTAATTTCCTCGAGTGGGAGTCGAACCCATTACCTGTCGCGTTTACAGTCGCACGCTTGTGCCTCTGCGCCACGACTGACCTCAATCTGACCAAATCGATCTCTATTATAACTTATACTTTTAGAAAAATATATTGACATAATAGAGACAACGTAGTAACCTGACAGTCTTTTTTTTTTAACATTTACTAATTGCACTTAAAACAAATAAGTATATATTTCCTCCTCGGATTCCTCGGTCTACCGTGCTATGCAGGAAAAAAAATTAAAGCTGCCTTTAAAATAATGAACCTCTAAAATGATTGCACAAATGATTCCCACATATATAAACATTTTGAATTTAAAAACCCACTCAGGCACATAGCACCCAAAAAAAACCCAAAATACCACAGATAACATAAAAAAATCTACACACAGACCAAAAATACAAATCTAGCCTAGCCAAAAAAAGAACAGAAAACCAAAAACCAAACCAAACCAAAATATAAAAAAAAACAAAAACGTCAAGAAAACGTCAAAACCATTACATATTTCAAATGATTTCGATCAGAGCTCGGGCAGACGACACTCCAGTCGAGTCGAGCTCGCGTCTCTATAGTCTTTGCTTATATATAATGGCCAGTTTAATTTGAACCTTGTACTGTTCCCCCCTGGTGCATGGATATTCGGAGGTTATGGATCGGTAGGGGGTCTAAGTGTACTGGACGGTGTGAACGTAGTCGCTAGGTAGGTTGGGGTGGGCGTACTGTCGCTTCCAATGGTAAAGTGCACCTGTTTTAGTTTTATTTATCCGTATTTTTTGGTTTTCGAGGTGGCATAATAATGAGAAACTGTAATTCTGATTAATGTTTGAGGAATTGTATTGATTTTTATTAATCTTGTCGGGGTTTACCATTTTTTAAAGAAAGTAAATAAAATATAAATTGGTATTTAATAACAATCTGTGCAGATCAATAATACAAAATAATGTATTGTATAAAAATAATTTAATAAAAAATATATAAATTTTGTTCATCCAAAAAATCTTTATTAATTAATGATTTGCTCTGTGCTGATTAGCACAGGGCAAATCATTACCCAAACACCACCACAAGAAATAAAAAACAAAATACAACAAACACTTCTCTACACAACAGTCCAACGTACATACATACATATATACATTCACCTACATTTATTTGCACTCACACAGGCGCAGACAGAGTTTATAGCTCGCGCACACAGAATCAGAAAGACGCACACAGATGCAAAACGGATAATTCGCGTTACCGTCGTCGTGCTTTAGCTATTTTTTTTCTTAAAATACTTTATTTTGTGTCAAAATGGAGTCACTGAATGAGGTTAGGACCGTATATGGATTAAATATTATAAATAAGTATATATAACACTGCAAGGCATAGGCGAGCGAGTGTAAACATGACAAGTTATGGGTTTGATTCCCACTCGAAGAAATGAAATATTTAATATTTTTATTTCCTCGTGGCGTTGAGTTCCGGCTGTAGGTACATCATATAAAAAGTATCAAGGTCTACCAATGCCAATAATATTTACAACGTTAAGTGTGATAGGGTTGTTCTGAGTTTTTATTCCATCATTAATAGCAATAAATACAAAACAATAAATTAAATTAAATCAAAAATTATATCAGCTTCACGCTGTATCCCACATACAGCAGGGTAAGCAGAGGGAACCTAGTGTTAAGACACTCCTTTCCCCACTTTCTGTCGAATTCTAGAGGCATTGCGTGTTGAGTGGCAGAACTCAAAGCCGCGCTTAACCTCGCTAAACAATCAGAGCGAAGCAATGGAAATATAAATTTAAGTAAATATTTCATCTCTTCGAGTGGGGATCGAACCCACAACCAGTAGGTTTTACAGTCACACCTCGTGCCGCTGCGCCACGACTGGCCTCAATAATAATATTTTTCAAAAATAATATTTCTGGTTCATTTTTAAAGAATATAAGAATAAAAATATAAGACAAAGCGCGGCGTTGAGCCGCTCAACACGGAGGTAAAGTGCTACATTAATTTCTCATCTCATAGAACTCACCTGCAACGCGATGGGCACCTGCACGGTGAATCTATTGAATGCTAAGTAGTTTCTTCTATACACAGACATAACGCGGCGTTGGTTTCCACCATCAAATACGTTCCTCAAATTGGTAATAGAGTAAACAGTGCCTTGTCATATAAAAATAAATCTTAGTCACTTAATAACTTCGTCTCCTTTTCGTATATAAATAATTGTGTGTACATTTGTCTGTCGATATACCGAAAATTGTGAAGGGACATTGACAAATGACGTTTCACTTGTTTCGTCTCGAACACGCGAAGGTCATAAGATCATATCTAGCATTGGTTATTTTGATTTGAGCCTGTTTAATTTAAGTAAAGATTCATAAGTTATTTTTAAAATTAATTTTTAGATTTTTGTCACAGATATAATTTTAAATATTTAAAAATCGTGAATATCAAAGATCTGATTCTGTACATGACTATCTTATAAAACCACTTTTTTAAAAAATAATATTACTTTAATGTTATTTATTATAAAATTACGTTAGACAAGTAATAGGTGGTGGTTTATTCAGAGGGTGCCCTGACCAATATCTGTCCGAAATTTGTTCTTGGGCATACGGTCCTCGAGCCACCACATGTTGTACCTCCATTCAGTCCTTAAAAGTGGTGTCTCCTTCTTTTAATCACTCTTTTTTCCTATCTTCCCCTTCTACCTATCCTTCTCTCTTTTCTATCTGTCCTATTCCTCTCCTCTCGGTTTTTCCCCATAATGGAATTTTGGAGGCATCAGTCGCTTTTTAAAATAAAAACCGCCATCCAACCCTTGTATGAAACGAAATAACAAGAGACGGTACGGCTACGGCGTCGCCGCTGTACGACCCGCAGGCTCATCGCACATCACATCACAGGCACATCGCCTTTTGGGCACGGTCTTCGCAATACAGAGGGAGAAAATATTTTGAGAACCTGTATTGCGTCTCATCTGCCGTCGTGAATATGTTCTTCCAAAAGAATCTTCATCTATCAATCTTATCACGTATAAGAGCGGGTCCTACTCAACTCAAATTGACTAATTATTGACCAGATGGTGTCATATGGGCAGGGTTATTAGTTACCCGGTAAATATTGTAACTAAGTCTCAATAAGTATTTCAGCCAAGATCGAGAACTATGGATGCCATTTTCACCCTCAGAACTTTGAAAGGGACTACAGAGAGCTCTGCATGTGGCTTTTTTAGATATGCAGAAGGCCTTT
Organism: Heliconius erato x Heliconius himera; assembly: GCA_013421005.1. Lineage (NCBI taxonomy): Eukaryota > Metazoa > Arthropoda > Insecta > Lepidoptera > Nymphalidae > Heliconius > Heliconius erato x Heliconius himera. The sequence goes on along the minus strand of JAATLQ010036444.1, from coordinate 63,087 downwards.
GACTGTGCAGTGCAGTCCGTGACGTAGCGGTTAAGCTTCAAGAGCGTCGCCTGAGATGGTTTGGCCACGTTACGCGGATGCAAGTGTCTTGCTATATGAGTTCCTGGAGTATAACCACAGAGGACGCTAAAGACCGTGCAAAGTGGAGTAGGTTGAGTAGGAAGGCAGACCTGGCACAAGCCGGGATTAATGCCAGGAAGAAGAAAAAGGTACTAGTAAGAAGTGGTGGTTCTCATCGCCGTGCTGTGTTAACTCGAGACAAAAGTACTTAGGATTGCATGGACGCATCGTGCAGGTGCCCGTTGCGTTGCAGGAGGAGGAGTTTAGAACAGTTCCTGAGGCTTGCAACCCAACATGTAATTTTAAAGGGCCCCTTTAAATACAGACGCTCACCTCCACAGTCCGAGCACCTCTCTCTACCGACACCAAATTCGAAATGTATCTACTTGTGCCGCCTTCCACGTGTGTTATAGAAATTAACTGATAATAATAGTTTCTCTTTTCGTTTCCACGCTATGGTAATAAGACAAATTGCGGATTGAGTTCCGCCTATTAACACGCAACATCACCAACATTGGCCAATGCGTGGGGAACGGAACTAAAAAAAATATTACGTTAATAAACATAATATATTTTTATACGGATAGTTTTACTGCCAAAACTAATACAAATTTGGTTAATCAACACTCACTCCAGATAGAAGTGGATGGGTGTGCAATGGAATTTTGTGCTTTAGATGGCACGTAAAGCAATCGTACCTCTAGCTATCGATCTAACGGTTGTTAACAACAGAAGACTGCGTAATTCTATACAAAGGCATATTGAAAGTACCACTAGATAGTTTAAAAGCACAGAATGACTTCTGTGTGTAGAATCAGTACGCTCTATGTGAAAGACAAAAAGTGGCGTTGAGTTTCGCCAGAGTGAACAGAGTAGAGCTTTATGGTTTGACTCATAAGCTGCATAAATTACAGATTCACACAACAGAGTGTATAGACTCTAGGTTCTTCTATATGCCTACACTGTTTTACGGGCTAGCTATAGCATAAAATACTAAGTTACGTTATAAAAAGAACTACAAAACAAAGACCATAGAGGCGTAGTGGCATAACCGTTCCGTGGCATAATTGTTAACGCGATTACTGTGCATTCGATCCCAGTAACGAAAAAGAAATAAAGAAAGTTAACCTATAACTCAACTCAAATTTAAAACAGCAAATCTTAAATAGCACCCTTGTAATCCAGTTGGGACACGTCTAACATTGGTAGTAAGTTTAAGTCCAATGTTTGACATACAATATTCAGTTACATTTTTATTTAGCTTCATGCATGCATGCATCGGAGTACATTCCGTCAAATCACCACCAATATAAATATATTACAAAACAGAGAATTGTCTTGAAGTCAGTCGTGGCGCAGGGGCAAAAGCGTGCGTTCGACTCCCATTCAAGGGAATAAGGAAATATAATAATTTCTTTTTTTCGCTTTCATAACGAGGTAACACGGTGTGTTGAGTTCCGGTGTCACTCAGTGCCTCCTGAATTCGAAGGTAAATAGGGGACAGAAGTTTCTTAATGGGAACGGAGTGTCCTTGTCCTAATACTAGGTTCCCAGGGTCCCTCTGCCCAACCTGCTATTTCAGGATACAACGTAAAGCTAAATAACACTAATTAAGAAGTAAAATTTAATATTTCTTCTGAAAAGGTATTTCCACTTAAAAATACATATTTTGTATGTAAAATATAGATTATGTTAATTATAAATATATATATGAAACGAAAAAAGTTTTAAATAAAAATAAATAGTGTTACATTATTTCATATACCTATAATAATGTGTATTTCTGTTCACTTCCTACGGCAACACGTTTAAGTAACTAAATTGTATAAAAACCGATATTTGTTTATCTAAGCCAGTACTTTTTCTTCAGGTGCAAGCTACTTTTGCCCCTCCCCTGACGGTGACGCTGTAAAGACCATCATAGGACCACAGCCCATTTGGAAAAAAAAACATTCTATTTGATTAGGCATATTGAGCTCGATCAGTGAAACGAGTGAATGTATTAAACATTGTACAGAGCCTCTGAAGCTTACACCTGTAAGTCTCAGGTCAGGGATCGCTGCTCTCAACTTATGAGTTTAAGTATTCAAAATCCTACAAACTAAAAGTAGTTTCGTTCACATAATTTAAATACAAACGACAACAAAACACACAGTGAGTACAAATAGTGAGTTTAACACCAAAAAACATTACCTAAAAACAAAAAAAAAACAAACTCAACTAACCTGTCAACAGGTGGCGGGAGCGGCGCCATCATGTGTGGATGCGGCGGCATCGGCGGATGTGGCGGGGGTGGGGGGAACGGGGGTCCGGGGGGCGCGAACCCTGGCCCGGGGAAGTGACCCTGTTGAGGGCCAGGGGGGAAGCCACCCCCCGAGCCTGGCCTGGCCGAGGGGCTGCCGAACGGGCCGGCCGCGGCGTACGGACCAGCGAAGCCAGGTCCTGGGCCTGGAGTAGAAGGTGCTGGCGAGGCTGCGAAGGCTGGGCCCGCTGGGGAGCCTGCTGGGGGGGCGAACGATGGGAACGGGGGCTCGCTGGACTTCCACGCGGCCGGCACGCCGCCCCCCGCCTCGTCCAACGCGGGCACGCGCCTTTGTAGGCCCACCGACATCTGGGATTGGAATTGTTTGTTTATTTAGCTTTTGTTTTCCCACATTTTTTTAATGTTTTGAGTATGAGACATAGTGAACGTAGCAAGAAATCTGTTTAGACACGTCAAATTGTTTAACGTCGAGTAAACTATTAGTCTTTAAGCTTAACCATAATAATAATAAACATCATTTTACATTATCAGAAATGTCTCCAATATTTTAGAGGCATTTTGCACAGGTATAGAATCCGCAACCTAATAAAATTAATCATAAAGTACATACATACGCACGTATTAATAACATAAACAAATAAAAGTGTTCGTCTATCTGTAACAGGTCTCTTAACATTTATTAGTGAATACGTTACTATTCATATTTACGCTATCCTATCCGAAATTTCAAGAAAATTAAAAGGAAACAACAGAATATTTAAAGTGATTATTTAAATGTTATAGTTAAATATTATACTTAAGAATCTACAACTAATTGAATTTTTTAATAATCAAAATTAAAAAAAAAATTAAATTAGCTTCACGCTGTATCCCGCACACAGCAGGGTAGGCAGAGGGAACCTAGTGTTAAGACACTCCGTTCCCCACTTTCTGCCGAATTCTAGAGGCATTGCGTGTTGAGTGGCAGAACTCAACGCCGCGCTTAACCTCGACACTAGAGCGAAGAAATGGAAATATAAATTTAAGTAAATATTTCATCTCCTCGAGTGGGGATAGAACCCACAACCAGTCGGTTTTGCAGTCACACCTCGTGCCGCTGCGCCACGACCGGCCTCTAATTTTTAATAATCATCATCTTTTTTAATAATCATTTTCTTATTATTAAATTCAGTGACATATTTTTTTAATTATGAACGAATTCTGCGTCAAAACACTTTGTTTTCCACCTGAGACATTGTGTATTGATGCTTAATTTGAGAGGCGGGACTCAACACCGCGCTTTGTCTTGCCGATGCAAGGAAATGGAAATAAATAATTTCTTCTAGAGGCAAACGTACCCACAACCACTTTCAAAAATTAATTCCCTGTTATCAGCATTCTTAACCCTTTTAAATATAAACATGACGAGATTGACCACGTGACTGAACGCGTGACCTCCGCCATATTGAACAGTGCCAATTAAATACAGTATCAACAACAATTATCTTTGGCGCTTAACATTTTAATTCCTACTCGCACTCAGAGACGTCAATTAGCGTTTAACTGATAGAAAATCGATTAGTGTACTGGTTTAATGTCTATTACATGCTAATTGGCGCTTCTAAGTTCGACTTAAGCTTTCTTTCTTCTTTTCGTCTTGAAAATAAAACGCATAGATCTATTATGTTACTCCCCGTTATATATAATTATATTTCTTAGTGTCAGGCTGTTCTTACACTCCGTTTTCCATTTCCAATTATAATGCCCGGATAATGCGGGTTGAGTGCCGGAACTCACCGCCGCGCTTTGACACCACAGCGAAGAAATTAAAATAATAAATATTTAATTTTTTCGAGTGGGAATCGAACTCAAAACCTGTCGCGTTTACAATCAATCACGCTGTATACCCCCTGCGCCACGACTGGCCTGAAGTATGATTTAAATACGTTTTTTAAAATAATATCATGAGTGTCTATAATATCTAGAAGAATACAAAAAAATTAATGCTTTGGAGATGCAATCTCTTCGAAAGATACTTATATGAAGTCAGTTTAGCTAACCGAATCCGTAATAAGAGATACATAGATTGGCAGGATTTAGGGAGGAACTCGGCGATAATAAAGAAGAACGTGCTGAGGTGGGCACCAAAAGATGGTGCGATGTAAGAATGACAAAAAAATATATAAAGGAATAATTAGTGGTAAGATTGGCAGGGGCAGACCTCGGTAGACCTTCGAGAACGCACAATGGTTATTTCTGGAGGAAGGTCACGTAACAAACACGAGGACTTCCTCGTACGGGTTGATGACAGTGGATGAGGGGAAAGAGGTATGCGGAGACCGCAACGTTTGGCGCTCCGTTCACTATGGCTACCCCGCTTAGGATAAATTTTGAAGCGATTAAAAAATGGGCTTCTACTAAATTTAATAGATTTTAACTAAGAACACTGGATTAATAATTAAAACATTATCGAGCTGCAGCGACACAGCGTCTGACTATTGAGGGCTCGATTATTCCTCTAAATGTAGAGGAATAAAATAATTTAATTTCTCCATACATGTCAATATTTACAAAATAAAGTGAGGAGCTGAGCTCTGCCACTCGACTCACTACCTTGCGAAAATGGAAAGTATGGAACTGTCCTAACACTAGATCGCAAGTAGCTCTGCCTAGTCTTTTACACGTCGGATACAGCGTGAAGATAAAAAAGTTACAAAATAAAAAAAAAACCCCTAATTCTGTTTAGATGGCGGAAATCAATGACAAGCTCTTTATATTAAGAATTTTACAACAAAAAAATCAAACCCACAACCGTCGCTCTTACAGTCAAACAATTACCAACTGCGCTAGTGTGGCGTCATATTAGTATATAAATTATATATTGGCAATACTACACGCAACTACGCTCTCACAGACTTTACAGAGTAGACTATGAACAGAGGTTAAAATACATATATTTATTAGAGGTCATTCTTAGTTCTTACTATAAAATTATTACTTAATATAGAAAAAGTTAGATTAGAAATAAAAAAAATTAAGGTTTTAGCTTATGCAAAACAAGTCAAACCTTATTCGCATTCGTGTTAACGTCAAAATATTTAGCTTTCGCTGCATCTAAAGAGAAAATTATAAAAAATCATTCCCCCGTCAATCCACAACCGTCGTCTTCACAATCAGATGATGTGCCGCTGCGCTATAATTGTTTCACGTTTATTACGTTTACATTTGTTATGAAAAAATAAAACCAAAATACTTTGGACATACCACAAAACACACAAAACCACCACCACAAAATAATGTTATTGACTTAAATATTCCTCAGGGGTGGGAATTGAACTAGCAATCAACGAATACAATCAGTTATATCTAAACTACGCCATGATGGCGTCACGCTTAATATATTTAGCATATAAAGGACACAATCGGCTTATCACACTGATAACGTATACCAAATCTTAACGAACAGAGTAAGTGTGAAATTCATCTCTAATGTACGGTGGGAGTAGATCGCTAATTGATTTTAATAAAAAATAAGGGTTGCAGGTTGAGATGTTCAATGAGTCTGCGCTGCAGTTTTTAACCGTAGCAGTTGTCAACTTATTCTTTGTTTATATGGTATTTTATTTTTTTATTTTGTAACAAGACAAAATGGGGCGCTGAGTTTCGCCACTAGCCACGTCTCGAAAATTTGGCGGTATGTGGGGAACCACGTATCGTAACATTAAACCCCCTCCCTCTACCTACCCTACTATACAATAGAATAAAAATAAAAAAAAAACATGTAACTTAAGCTAATACCATTTCGACTAAATAAAGTTCATAAAACGGTCTATCGTTTTTATCAAAGGTATATTGTGTCTGACACTGAGTTCAGTAGTTATCTACAGAATTTTAAATGAAAACAAAACGAAAAATATATAATAAAAAGAATAAGTAATTTGATTTTATCCAAATTACTTTATATATAGGTATAACTATTATATGAGGCCGTCGCGGCTCTGTAGGACGTTTGACTGTGACACGGCGGTTGTAGATTCAACCCCATATGAGGGGAAAGATTGTATTAAAATTATAATATTTTTTTGTTCAGGTAGACAAAAAGCGGCAAAGAATTTCGTTACTCAATACGCAAAATTGCGCGGAAAGTAGGAAAACAAATGGATTTACAGGTTACCTAGGTTCTCTCTGCCTGCTCTGCTATGTGGGAAAGAGCGTGCTAAAAATATTATTACACATAAACATACTTTTAGCATCTATATTAAGATGATTACTAGACAGGAAAACAACGAGCGACGCACAGGCAAAACTACAGGACTTATAGAATAAAAGTTTGGCATGTATTTAGTTAGCACTAAGAGAGAATGTCCCGAACTTCCTACAGAAGCAATGGTTTTTCATATAAACAGCGGTTTAAAGGCTACGAAAACAAGGTTGTAGGCGAAGATTAGTTTAACATATATTTAAATAAAAAATAAAAATATGCTAATAGGTTTATAAAATCGAGCAAACTGAGCCTTGGGAAATTTCAAAAATTTTAGAAACACAATCAAACAAAAACAAATAAATAAAAAAAATATATAACAACAAAACTTCTGTATATTCATTAATCTATGCCGAGAAAATTTCACGTACCTACCTAGGCCATGTTGTGCAACGTATAGAAATAGAATAACAGCGTTCTATCAGATACTAGTAGGTAATGAACCTATACAGTATTAGAACCTGTATACCACGTATGGCAGGATGGGCAGGCATAACTTAGCGTAAAGGCACTCCGTTCTCCGCTTTTCGCCCCAGAATCCAGACATTGGCGTATTGAGTTGTGAAACTTAACGCTGTGTCTTGTCTCTTGACCAGAGCGAGAAAATGAAAATAAATTTCTATCATTCAGTTTACAGCAGAATAAGAATAATAGCGTGTGATCAGTAGGCGCTAGACATTATGAACCTGTACAGTATTAGAACCTGTATACAGCGTATTGCAGCGTAAGCAGAGAGAACGTGGCGTTACTTCAATCCGTTCTCCACTTCCTCATTGTTGTAGGTTAGATACTCTCTAGTGGGAAAATATTTAAATTATTGTTTTAGTGGATTTTAAGAGCTTTATAAGTTTCTAGCCTAACCTAACTTGCATTAAAAACAGCCAAATCTGTAGCACTCATAAAAGAATATGGACCAAGATCTATTTATTATGCAGATACACACTGTCGGTGGAACGGAGGATATCTCCCTAGAATTTTTATTCATAACCTAGGTAAAGATTATAATAGATTATAATAGTCAAGTAATTTCATATATTGTCTGGACGCCCAGGTATTCTATACATTGCCGAGGTATTATATAGAATACTGAAATTATACAGATTGCTGGTAAATATACATATGTACATCTTCTTCTCCTACATGGTATTAGTCTCGGCTTTTATTGCCAGGGTCTGCCTTCCGACTTAATCTACTCGGAATGTCAGTAACATACATATGCATAATATATTATATTTTATCTCTCCCGCATTTAACAGAGAAGAAGTAGTTTTAATACAGAGAAAGTAGTGCCTTAAGTAACACTAAGCAGATAAGAAATTTAACGTGGTATTAGATAATAAAACAAAATCGAAAAGTTTAAATGTCAAAGTCATATAAATAAAAAAAAGAGCGAGTTCAATGTACCCTTCAATAAAGCAAAGACATAACATCGTAATGCCAGATTTTAAAACAAAAATAAGTTACAAACAATAAGAATTTTTTCAAAATTACTAGTGTTTATAATAAAATAAAGTAAAATTGAAATCAAATATTTTGAAAATGATTATACAAAGATATCAGTTTTGTCTTTTTTTCTTTTTTTTTTTACACACAATGATAGGCAAAGGAAACCTGGGAACCTAGTTTTAAAACACACGACACACACATGATACTTTTGTTTCCCACTTTCCATCGAACTCTCGATGCGATGCTTGTTGAGTGGAGGAACTTAACGCCGTTTTGTCTCATTACCAAAGCGAAGAAATGAAAATATTTGTTTACGATAATTTACGCCTTTCATCATCATATTTTATATTTGACGGAACCTGTTAAGACACCCTGTTTAACTAACGCATACCAAGTAATTATTAAGACATTGAGTATGTCGGGAGACTCAACGCTGCGTTTTGTTTAGATGAGGCCAGAACCAAGGCGAATAAATGAAAATAATTCATCGCCCCGAGTGGGCTTTGAACTTCGTCATAGCGACCATATAGTCAGGCGCTTTACTACTGCGTCGCGACAGCCTGTCTTAAAAATACTTGTTGCTGCAATACATATATTATACTAGCTTGCGGCTTCGCCCGCTAGAACTTTGCAATTATTTATTTACTAATCTTAATTACTTTATTACTTTACCAATTTTGTCGCATCAAATAATTTATATTGATGTAACTTTTTTATTTATGAACAAATTTAAATAAAACCAACACTCAATGGTAAGAGAAGTTTTCCAAAATACAACAGTGAAATCCGCATTTAAAAAGTTAAGCAGTTTCTGAGATACATTAGACTGAGATTACACAAACACATAGTCAAAAAAATTAAATAAAATTGTTTTGGGTTCTATAAATTCCACCAATAAAATATTTTCTCATATATCTTCAATATACAGACTGCGATTCAAGTTTTTTAGTTTAAAATTAATTAGAGCCGCCACAGTATCTAGGGTCACCGAACCCACTTCTCCGAAATTTCAATGATATAACTAATGTACTGTTGTTACTAAAAATACTAATATTATAAAGCAGAATTTGTTTCGCTGAACGTGCTAATCTCGGGATTTACAGTAAAATCATTTTTGTGTTGAAATCCCCGTCCGTCAAGGAAAACTATCTCTATAGGAAGGCTATATCTATAGGGCATAGGATGTGTAAGCATATAAAATGTAAGTAGGGTATATCATTTCTAGGGCCCGATCAGGAACAAAGTTTTTGGTCTGAACTTATCCGAGAATAAACTACCTAGAACTGTTGGTTAATATATTTTTTATGTATTTTTGTTTAATTACGTAAACGTGCTTATAAAAAATTTATTTAATATTTAGTACCTTTTTAGACTTAAATATTGAACTGCGATTGAAAACTAGTATTTATGAATTCCGAGACAGCAATGTGAAATTACTGTAAGCGGGAAAACACGCGAAATTCCGGGACAATACCGAATATCCTGGCCTCTTTTTTTTGTAATTACTTCGCTGAGTTCTAGGGAGTTAATTTCAACTCTTTCTGCTCTTCGGTCCTATCCGCTGCTTTTTATTGGTGGAAATAAAAAAATAAATAAAATAAATAAATAAATAAAATAAATAAATACAAGTATGCAGTTTACTCTTGAGAGTTCAAAGTAGTCCTTAATGGGCCCGCTGGGCTCGCGGTGGAAACCCAGCTTTAGTTATTTTCATTTGACCACGGTGGCGAAACGGCAAGCAAAAGCTATTTTTATATAACACGGCACTGTGGTGCAATTGTAACGAGTTTGACTTACCGAGATGTGTGTGGATTCGGATTTTATTATAAATTATATTTTTCTTTCCTCAGTCTGGCATGACAAAATAAGGTGGTGAGCTCCGATTTGAAGCTGCTTCCTATATGGCGCATTTGGTGCAACATGATGCATTTGCACTTTATGGAACTATTACAGTAGACATAATGTTCGAAATCTAAGATCGAAGTTTGTAAATAGTGTTTCCTTATACACTGACATATTTAAGGGAAAAAAACTCAATCATTCCTGCACCAAATGAGCAATGATCTTAAATTAGGTCCAAAGATCACTCTGTTCTTCAACTTTTCTTATAAAAATTACTTGTTATTTCTGGCATAACAAGTGGTATCCGAAGGGTACGAATTGTGATAAGTTAACTTTTCGCTCAATTTCGAGACATTGCGTATTGAGTGGCGAAACTCAGCGCCGCGCTTTGTTTATATAAGGTAACAGGTCGCTAATTTGGTATAACATACACGTTTTTGCACCTTTCTTAGAAACTGCGGGAGAAGTAACAAAGTTTGTAAGCAGCCCGACAGATATTTTGACTTTTTTTTAAAAAGTACAATTACAACATTGAAATCTTTATTTAAATTTATATTTCCATGCCTTTGCCCTGGTATCGGAGCAAAGCGCGGCGTAGAGTTCCGCCACTCAACACGCAATGCCTTCAGAATTCAGTGGAAAGTGGGGAATGGAGTGTACACTTCCCACCCTGCCTATCCTGCGGTGTGCGGGATACAGCGTGAAACTGTTTTTAGGGTTCCGTACCTTTTAAGGAAGAAAAGAACCCTTATAATATCACTTTGTTGTCCCTCTGTCTGTCAAGAGCCTTTATGTCAGGAACGCTTGGAGATATCGAGTTGAAATTAAAACCATAAAAAAAGATGTATTTCTACATCAACTTAAAAAAAGATTTCGACACAATAAAGGGAACCAAAATTAATATGGTACTTCCGGTTAACCTAGAATTATGAAATTTGGCATCTAGTAACTACAGGTACTAACTACTACTTCAGGAAAAAATCTATATTTGGTATTAAAATCGCTAGTTTAAGCGAGGTATCAGATGAAATGGCTTTGGCTAAGCTAAGGCTGAATTTCAGAAAAAGCCCGAGACCTCCAATTTTTGTACGGAAGTCTCGGTAAGCGAGCTCGACTCGGGCTTGTTTTTTTAATCATTGCATTACCAAATGCGTGTCTTGTTATCGTAAAAAAATAAAGACAAAACGAGGCGTTGCCACGTTCGCCAGTTTTTGTAACATCCGAAGCCGTACTTAGTTACTCTAGGACTTCTATTTTATTTGAAGAGAAATATTAACTATTTTTGAAGATAGTCGGTTCTATAAGGTACATTCACGGAAATAGCGATATTTATAGGTTCGATTTCCATTTGTGGGAATTCGTTATTTTAATGAAGAATTGAAGGTGTCGTGGCACTGGGACAATAAAGTGCAGCTGTAAATGCCACGGTTATTGCTCGGTTCCCACTCGAGGGAGTGACATATTCAATATTTTCATTTCTTCGATGCGACGTTGAGTTCCGCCACTTAACACGCAATGCATTAAAAATTCGGCGGATATTCTAAGCACTAAGTTCCCAGGTTCCCTCTGCCTACCTTGCTATGTACGTGAAGCAAAATAAAAACATTACTCCGTTCTAGCAACATGTTGCTTTCTGTATATTTTTCTTACAAGTAACAAGACAAAGCGCGGTGTTGATTTCCGATACTCAACACGCATGCCTCGAAAATTGGGAGGTGCGTGGGGAACAGTGTCTTAACACTAGGTTCCCTCTGCCTATCCTCCTATATGCGGAATACAGCGTGGGGTTAAAAACTAAGTAATACCTAGGCGTCATATTACCTACTAATGGGGTCAGACAGATCGTGAGAACATCATCTAGTTTAATACAGGAAATATATAATTACATATTGTAGACAATTAGGTCTCATCTAGGGTTGTCATATACTTAAATATAGATAGATTTTATAATATGAAACTTTCATTACTGAGTGACTAACAGCCGGAACTACGCGGCGTAGAACACTGAAATTTGGCATGCTGTCTCGAAAAGCCCGGTTTCTACCGCGAGCAGTACGGGACCATTAAGGAGTACAGTGAACTCGTAAGAGTTAACTGCATACTTGTAGTTCTACCAAAAAATAGTCAGTCGGGAAGGACCGAGCGAGGAGAGTTGAAATCGAAAGAATTCGTTCAGTTCAGCTCTGCTCCTTGCAGAGCGAAGTAACTATAAAATAAAAAACTCCTTTTTGGTGGAAATATTTTATTTAAAAGGAGGCCGTTCCGCCTAAGCATTATCCACTAAAGAGAAATTCTTTTGCTGTGGAATCCGGACTTAAGGGAGTGTAGATCATTATGAGAGAACATCTCGAAATCTCATACGGGAACAGAGAAAAACAAGGTTACATGTATTGTAGTTTAGACAAATGAAGTTGCGGCCTACAAATAGTTTATATATATATATATATATATATATATATATATATATATAAAAAAATCATTTTGAGTAAGGTTATTGAGTAGTGATTCTGATGGCTAGTCTGAAGGTCGTCCGATCAACCCAAGACTGATATTTGTAATAAACATACCTACTCTGCGAGAGGGACTATAGTGTTAAGGTGAAAATTATGTATTTGTGTTTATATAATTACTATTAATTATGCATTTCATTACTCTTTATCTTCACACTGTATCGTGCATTTAGCAGGGTAGGCAAAGACACCACACCCTACTTTCCGACGAATTCTGGAGGCATTGCGGGCTTTGCTGAGGTATCGAACCCGAAGCGTTGGGGGTCACAGATAAGCACCTTAGTACCGTCGTCGTCGTCGTCGTGCTTTTTCGTCAAATGCAAATTATTACTCCCCGTTTATGACGACATCACACATTTTTACATTTTTATTCATTTAACATTTTAAGTGAACGACAGTACAGTGGCGTATTTCGAAACGATTAATATGACAGAAAAGTTTTTTTTTTCAATTAGAAGTAGTTCTTGAGATTAGCGCTATCAACCAAACATTTTTTTCACTTTTTATTATATATGTAAAGATATGTAAATATACATTTCTTGGGATGGAGTTTCTTTTCCTTCTGTTTTATATGCCGCAGAGGCGTAAATCTAAAAAGAAAAAAAAAGCCGGATATACTTATCAATAACCCTGGCCATACAGCCTCCACAAAACCATATTCAGGTAAAAAATACTTAATTATTATTTTTACTTTAAGTGTATTATTGTTTAGTTAATAAAAAAAAACTTGCTTGTTTGTAATTTAATAGGTACTAGGAGGCCCGTCGTGGCGCAGGGGCACGAGCGTGCGATTGTAAGTGTGATAAGTTGTGGGTTCGATTTGCACTCGAGGAAATGAATTGTTTAATATTTTCATTTTCTTGCTCTGGTTACGAAGCAAATGGCAACGTTGAGTTCCGCCACTCAATACGAAAAGCCTTCAGAATTCTGGGAAAAGTGGGGATCGGAAATCTAAAAAAGAGAACGGAGTGTCTTGACACTAGTTTCCAAGCTTCCCTCTGCCTAACCTGTTACATGCAGGATACAGCGTGAGGATACAACTTTAAAAAATATCTACAACATCGCTTGCGTTGATGCCATTAAATGACGGTGATTAGTAACTGGACTGATAAATAAAAAGTTACTTCATAGTTTCACGCTGTATACTGCATGTTGCAGGGGTAGGCAAAGGGAATTTAGTGTTAAGACACTCCGTCCTCATTTTCCGGTCAATTTTCGAAACTAATAGTTCCGTTCTTTTATTGAGTTGCGGAACTCAACGTTGCGCATTAAATTGGTATCAGAGTTAAAAAATGAAAATTGTTCAAATATTTTAATAATTGACTGACTGTATTATTAAAACGATTTTTTTTTGGCTGAATTTTTTAAAACGTCTTTAGATATGGGGAACGGAGTGTTCATTACAGTACCTTCCCTTTGCCTATCCCGTTATATGTGTGATTATTTCCTAGCGTAGTGAACAATGCCCAAATGTTCAGAATGTCTAAGTTCAGTGCGGCCACGACTCGTTGTCCGTACTGTACCTGCTGCCAAAGCCACCTTCCATACCCGGAATGTGCATGTGTCATACAATATTTAAAAAAAAACTTTGTGATTCTTTAACACTACATCATTTAGATTGTTTCTTTTTATAAACTTTATTTTTACTTTTAATAAATACAACTTTCTTATCATTGCGGTTAAATAAAATATATAAAATAAATAAAGTAATCAGTTTAAACAAATATATATGTTAAAATAGCTGAGGCAGTCGTGGCATAGTGGGAAAGCTTCCGGCACATGATGGTTGAAAGTTCGATACCCATTCCGGGGAACGATTATATTTAAGTTACTCTTGTTCTGGTAAATAAAATGGCGGCATTAAGTTAGTGTTTTAACACTAGGTTGCCTTTGCCTACCTTGCCAAGCGAGATAAAGCGTACAGCTATATAAAAAATGATACTCGGAGAAAACTTTTATATTGAAACTTATTTTCTCTCGCGTGAAACATTTAATATTTTCATTTCCTCGCTCTAGCGAACGTGGCAAATTGCGGCGTTGAGTTCCGCCTTACCCTACTATGTACTGGATACTAATTAAAAAAAATATTTCGGTCTAGTAGAAGAAGAGTAATGTTGAGTTACACCATTTAACACGCAATTCTCGAAAATTAGACGGAAAGTGGCGGAGTGTCTTAACATTAGGTTCCCCCTGCCTCCCCTGCTATGAGCGGGATACATCGAGAAACTGCTTTCTTTAATTAATGTTTAACTACTTTAGGTTATTCATTTAACATTTTGTTTATAACACAATTGCGCCATACGATATACAATAACTGTTTTATTATGTAGGTACATACATACAGCCGACCGTCCAAACTGGTTTCGTGTTAGCTAAAACTTATGTACGACTTTTTTCGTTTACCTGACCGTACAACAACTTTATTTATAACATTCATTACAAATATTAGTATATTATTTATTTGATTTATAAATAATTTAAAAGTTTGTTTTGAAACAAAGCCTCATAACCTATAAGCTATCATCGTTTAGTAAACATTGCGTCAAAATAAAAGTCTACACATAAAAAACGGGTAAGAGACCTGCTCAGATATAAAAAAAATGGTACATGGTTAAAACCGAGGGACAGACCGTACCTCCTTCTCCGAGGTTCGATCAGCCCCGCAATAAAACCTCCGGGCAGGGCGGGCCACCTTGCATATCTAAATAACGGCCGCTCTTCACTTACAATGTTCCGGTTGCCTTTCTTCCTCATACGACCATTGCACGTTTAAACATTTAACTATTTAAATACACTACACTGTCACTTGCCACTGACATCGAGTTCGAGAGCGTCGCGTCGCCGGCCGGCTTCAACTATCGAGAGCACAGTGCCGCCGTAGCGGTATATAACTTGTTTATTTAATCCTTTTACATTATTTAACTGATTATTTGTTAATTTATAGGTGTTTGTCTCATGACAGCCGCGTAGCGTCGCGCATTGTAAGTTTATTGGCGATATGTACTCGCGGCACGTTTCGCTCGATCGTACTGGCGTCGGGCGGGGCGATGCGATGCGGGGGGGTGCTGCTTTACCGACGCTGTGTAAACGATTTTACCGACGCGTTGGACAGGTGGCGCGTTTTATATTTGAAAATTAGCGCTTTTTTGTTTAATTTGTGTTTTATTTTCGTCTGTACTAATAATAAAACAATTTGACTATTA
>JAATLQ010036444.1:0-47513 GCA_013421005.1 Heliconius erato x Heliconius himera | reverse complement strand
GCGTAGCGTCGCGCATTGTAAGTTTATTGGCGATATGTACTCGCGGCACGTTTCGCTCGATCGTACTGGCGTCGGGCGGGGCGATGCGATGCGGGGGGGTGCTGCTTTACCGACGCTGTGTAAACGATTTTACCGACGCGTTGGACAGGTGGCGCGTTTTATATTTGAAAATTAGCGCTTTTTTGTTTAATTTGTGTTTTATTTTCGTCTGTACTAATAATAAAACAATTTGACTATTATTAATTTGTATAAATATTTGTCTTATATAATATAAGTATTCCTACATAGTATGCTTTGGTCAATATATTTAAAAAAAATAACTTCATATGACGAGAAACGACATCTATTAGTTTAAAAGCTAAACATATCAAAGTACAAAGATGGCGTTATAGTCTTATTATTTTGAATCGATAAGACTAAAACTAGTTTGTACTACACTTGAAGTTGAACTATACAAAAGTTTACTGTCGATATAAAGTTTACATTTTATTTTTATTAATTTGTTGTGGTAACTTTCATTGCTACAAATCGGAATAAATATGTCGACATTGTAAAATGTAATGTACAAAATATGTTATTTCTTTAGATATGTGCACATATATAAATAGTATTTATTTTTATTAGTTAGGACACTCCCGTTCCCCATTTCAAGTATCATCATGCAATATAACTATTATCACTAAAGTAACTTAAATCTTTTTATCTCAAGTAAGGCCTAAAACATATTTAATATATATTTTTTATATTTTTAC
Organism: Heliconius erato x Heliconius himera; assembly: GCA_013421005.1. Taxonomy (NCBI): domain Eukaryota; kingdom Metazoa; phylum Arthropoda; class Insecta; order Lepidoptera; family Nymphalidae; genus Heliconius; species Heliconius erato x Heliconius himera. The sequence goes on along the minus strand of JAATLQ010036444.1, from coordinate 46,761 downwards.
TTATTTCCTACATCTTATGGGGGAGGAGAACGTAATTAAGTCACTTCTTTTCATATCTAGGGGTGGTCGGTGGCGAAACCCATTGTCATGGGCATACGGTCCGTGGCCACTTGCCATGCCCATTGTTCTAATATATCTAACTACATTGATATACCGTAAACCTTTAATAATCAAGATCATTTCACAAGTGGGAATTAAACTTGCAACCATTACAGTTCCTGAGGCATAATTCAAATGTTATGTCATTATTACTAGATTAATTACTCAATACGCTGCCTCCAAAATAAGGCGATGCACGAGAAACGAAATTTTTAATACTAGATTCCCTCTGTTCCTGCAATATGCGGGATATAGGATGAACCCTAAAAAAATAGCATGTTAATCGTTTCTTTGTAACTCGTACTGAGTTACAAAGTTTTATAGCACTTAGGCCCGTATTTATAAATCGCTCTCAACTCAGATACATCTTGAGAGCGATTTTGAGATGTTGTTCTCATTTGTAATGAAAACGGAAACTCAAGTTCGACCCCACAGTTGAGAGCGGTTTATAAATATAATGTGTCATGTTTTGAGTAGGGTACTTACAATGAAATACACAACTCTCAGTTATTTTCATTCAACAATATTTGCGAAATCGCATTTAAAAGTTAATTAAACAATCATTTCACAAGAGACATATCTGCATACACTTTTGACGACGCTATTGGGCAGTAACAACCATTAGCTCTGGCCCTTATTAAGCTGCAATTGAGTTTTTTAGATGTAAGTAGACTTGATTTATATTGAAAATTATATTGGAGGTGGTCGTAGCGCAGCGCGGGGGCACAAGGGTGCGACTGTAGACGTGACGATTGTGGGTCGATTCCCACTTGAAATAATAATTAATACCTATTTAATATTTTAATTTTCTCGCTCTCGTATTCTAGGCAAAACGCGGCGTTGAATAGCGTGACTCAACACGCACTGCCTACAGAATTCGGCGGAAAGTGGGGATCGGAAGTGTAGTAATGGGAACGGAGTGTCTTAGCACTAGGTTGAGGTGAAACTACTACTTACTATATGCGGGTTATGTGTAAAGCTAAAAAAATATACGTTACATTCGAGGTTCCCAATATTGTAGATATGAACTATGACCTATTTATTTAATATAAGTTTTCAAACTCGGAACCACCTGGGAAATGGCAAATGCAACCGGTACCTAAATGATAAATACAGTTTTCATTACGTAATTAAATAATTACATCAATAAAGTTGTTCCACTGGAAATGATGCAATTAGAGGAAACTTAAGTCTTAATGTGAACGGAGTGTCTTAACACTAGGTTAACAAGTACCTTCTGCCTACCCGGCGGTGTGCAGGGTACAGCGTGAAGATAAAAATAAAAATGGCTGGAAAGTAAAGAACGGAGTGTCTTAATACTATGTTCCCACTGCCTACACTGCTATATGCTGGATACAGTGTGAAAAAGAACTACTTTAGATATTTTTATAATATTCACAATATAAAATCAGAACATAACTGAAAAGACGGATGTCAGATCATTAGTGCGTGTAATCTGAGAAGAGAAAGCTAAGATTTTAATATGCTGAAGATTCGTAACGGCTTTAGAAAACCGATTCATTGCTAGCTTTTAAAATCTATTTTAATATTAAGCTGAAGATTATATTTGGTGGTTTGAAAAAATGTATATATTTTTTGTATTGTTTATTTTTAGCTTCAGGCTGTATCCTGTATGCATATAGGCAGAGCCCAGAGGTGAGAGGTAATCTAGGTACCTGTTAAGATACTCCGTTCCCATTAAGACATTTCCGTTCCCCACTTTCCTGCCGAATTCTGGAGCTATTGCGAGTTGAGTGGCGGAACTCATGCAATGCTACGCTTTGCAACGTTCCCAGAGCGAGGACATGGAAATATTAAATATTTTATTTCTCCGAATGGGAATCGAATCCACAACCGTTATGCATATAGTTGTCGACAACAGAGTAATATAAATGTATTATATTATAAATTAAGCGGCCGTGGAGGAAGGACACAAGTGTGCCACTGTAAACGCAACAATTGTGAGTTCGATTCTCATTAGGAAGACTGAAATATTTAATATTTTCATTTCACCGCTCTGCTAACAAGACAATTCAGCACAGCGTTGAGTCTCGCAACAAGAGATACAGCGTGGAGCTATTGTTTTGTTCCTAAAAAATATAAAGAATTATCACTATTTCTAGTTTCGATAATCTACTTTAGAAGATGCAAAAATATTAACCAATGTAATTTAAAAACGTAGCATTTGTTTTCAATTATAAATAAGTTTTAGGGATGGCACTTCCATGTAAAACATACTTTCTTATATATCGATTAAAATTGTTAATGAGATATTTCTTACGTCGTTTAATTAAGTATTTTACTTTATATGAGAAAAAAACTTAAATGTGCAATGTAAATAGATTAGTTAATAAGTAATAAGAAAATTTTAATATATATTAAAGTTAACGTTACTTTTAATATATATTTTTAAATAAGCGAACGGCAATACAGTGATGATGTGAGGCACACAGTCGTGTATTTGTCGACACGGTCTAGAAAAAACCGTGTTGACTAATCAACGTAATCTTTGTTCATAGGTTAGACCATCGGACGTCACAGCAGAGCAGCATGATATCCAGTATATTAGTCAAAATAGTGAAATTTGAAAAGGTAAAATTTAAAGTAATTTAATGACTTTATGATAAGACTGAGATAATTTTCAATATTAGTTTTAACGGTCTATTGTAATTAATGAATATACACAATTAACCATATGATTTTATTATCAGTGTCCCAAGTGCCCAAGGTGCAACGGCACTATGGTGCCACTATAAAAGCAACAGGTTATGGGTTCCATTCCTACTTGAGGAAATGAAATATTTAATATTTTCATTTTCTTCCTCTGGTAACGAGGCAATACGTGGCGTTAAGTTCCGCTACTCAACCTGCATTACTTCCAGAATTTATAGTATAATATTTAGTATTTTGCTTTATTTAACAACCTCATTTAAAACATACAATCAGTTTTATACAAAAAAAATACAAACTGTATACTTTATACAAAAAAATATAGAAACGATTTTCTTTTAATTAAAATGTTTCTTACAAAGATACTGTTCTTATAAAATTATTATAATCGATTTGAATCGATTCTAAAACAATATGGGATTAAGACGTCAACCCTAAACTAAATGTCAAATCGTCACATATTGACATTCACCTGCAACTGCATAACGCCGCTGATAATATATCAAAATTAACAAAAAATTGACATAAAAAACATATCCAGATTAAATTTTAAACTGTAATCTAATGTTTCATCACAATGGTTAAACATAGGAAAGTAATTTCACAAAATAAACATGGTAATAACAATGAATCGAGCTCTAGTTCTGCTGGAAGCGAGAGCAGTATGGCCAGTCGGACTTTTCATTTATTATCTATTTGGAAAACTGGTGTCGGAGTCGTTTGTTTTATCATAGCAGTGTATGTAGGGACCTTAGGGTACTTGGAAACTCGAGTCAACACTCCATTAGATGAGGAAAAGGTATTGTAGTTGACTTATTATTGTTAGCTTTTGTTTTTTGTTACGTTTTTAACATTTTTAAAGTGTTATTCCACACTTAGGAAAGAAAAATACTTATTTAGAAATCGTATAAAAATTTGAACGTAGCGGGACTCGAACCTGCGCCGCCTGGAAACCGACCAGCCTGGTGGGCTTGGTAGTATTAATAGAAAAAAATATATTCTTTCATTTATATTATCAATCTTTATCTTTTTCTTCTTCTTCTTTTGCTTATATTATTGAGATAAAGAGTTTATTTGTTTGAATGCACTAACATTGGAAACTACTGGTTTGAATTGAAAAAATATTTTTTTTGTTAAATACACACTATAAAAAAAAAACTAAAAATTATATATAACATCACATTAATCATTTTAATGTACCTTTACTTTTTCTAGGCAGTACAAGAATCAGGTCTATCAGTACCAGACAGATACTGGGGCACCTACAGGCCAGGTGTGTACTTCAGTATGAAGACCAGAGACCCTCGCTCACCTGTCTTTGGTCTAATGTGGTATGAATTGAACAGCCAGAAAGGTATAAGGTAGGTTAATGTTTGTTTGTTTTTTAATTGGGTTTTTCTTATACAATTATGATAATATATTACGTATAATATATTACGTATTTATTGTTTAAATCACTGGTTCCTAACCAGTGGTTTAAACAATACAGAAGCCTATAAATATGGACTGCGAACTATTTTAATTTTATGACTGAGGATGGTGAGGAGAAGTTTCTGTTCAATTATCTCAGTTAATTTTTATTATACCTACATGCATAGTGGTCCCTGCTACCAAGAATGATATAAAAGTGGTCCTTGATCAAGAGAAATGGGAATGGGAACCTCTGGTTTAAAAAAACATTTCTATACATTTAACACTATTTGCCCAGATGGTCCCTGATTGTATGTCCATTTTATTTTTTAATATTTTATTGTAATAGGTCTTTTCTTATAGACATCAATGTGATCAGAATGATCACTTAGAAACATATACATGGACAAGACACGATGGTGTGCATTTTGGTGAACAAATAGCTGTAGACCCACCATTCCATCTACATACATCATTTATAAAGACAACTGGAGGGGAGCATGGGGGACATTGGACTGCTCGGATTAATGTTACTGCTACAGTCAGTAATTTTTCATATTTTTATTTTTTTTGTATTTATACCTTTATGCTCTAACCTGCATATAGAAGGGCTAGTAGAGGGAACCTATCTACCATGCACTGTTTATTTTACAAAATTTTTACATTGCTATTGAGTGATGCAAATCAACTCTGCACTTTGTTTAATGACCAGAGCAATGAAATGAAAATATTATTTTCCTGCCTAACACGGAAGTGTCTTAATAGTAACGGAGAATTTTTTTTTAAAAAAAAGGAAAGTCCTGCTAATGAAAACCTACAAAGTTTTATTTCTCATATATTATACTTTAAACATATATTTTTCAGCATAAACACCATTCACCAATAGTGCTGGTTTGGTACGGAGCCCTAGATGAGTCTTTAGGCTCCGGTGTCCATTCTCGCATATGGACTGAACGTGGGGCTATACTGGGTCATACACCGTCTTTGGGGAACTTTAGAGTCCATCTTGTACCACATTCTGGTAAGTATTTAAGACCTGTAAAGAAAATTGTGATAGCTTTTCTATTTTACAGTTCTATGCTATAAGATTTTAATTGCATATAGATAAATTCAAAAACCCAGCTTTTGGTATTTTGTTAAGGTATTTTCTTTAGAACTTTGACAATTAAAGTTTGTATTATGAAAACAGAAGTTAGTTAGTACACATTTTTATAGTGAGATTTCTGAGTCTACTTACAAAATGATACAATTTTTAAAAAGTTTTCTATTTTCTTTTACTCCATTTTCAGATACATTAATGCTATAATTATTAGATAAATTATATGTTTTAGGTAAACTCATTTACTCAACGTACTCGGAAACGCACGCGGAAGGGTTACATCGTTTAAAGGAACAATTCTATTCGTTGCTAAGAATGAAAAATGTTCCTAACTTTGGTCGTATGGCCGTTATGGCTAAAGATGACAATCTTCATGAAAAGGTAAATTTATATGTGACTTACGACCCACACGCGGCTTCTTCTTTCGTATTGTAGCTAAATTAACAAAATCTGATGTCTAAAATATATTACTATAAAATTTCATCTAAATCCGTTCAGTTTTTTTTGCGTGAAACTAAAACGAATATCTATCCTAACAAACTGTCATATTTATAAAATTATCTGAGTAATTGTTATTTTGAAAATTTGTACAAAAAATGTAATGCTGCCCTTTGTTCAAGCAAAAGAGGTAAAAGAAAAAATATTTTTCTTACCTAAGTGTTGTATAATACTTTAAAAATGTAAGAAATATATTTAAAATTATTATTAATAAATAATATTTTTTGCTTTTATTTGCCTTTTAGATATTACTTTTTAGCTCATGTTGCCTTATGCTCCTCCTTGTATAAACATTAGTATTATATTATACGACGAGCGACCACGACTCGTCGATCGTACTGTAATTTTTATTGCATTATTTCTCTTTTTAAGGGTAAAGAAGTAAACTATGTCCTAACACAAATGTTAGTAGAAACTCCGTTCGTACTAGATGTTGTATATACAACGGAGGATCTACCAGTTCCACCAGTTAAGGGGGAGGAGTATACTAAGGCTTTGGGTTTCATGAGGGAGACATTTGATGAGAAATTTGAGGATATATTCAAGTTGAAGGAGAAAGGGTGAGATTCTTTTATCGCTTCACACTCTATATATGGGTGTATAACGCAGTGCTAAGATCCTTAATTCTCAATTTTCTGCCCGAATTTGCGATATTGCGTGTTGATTGCGTGGCGGAACTCAACGCCGCACTATAGCTGCATAACAGGTATTCAACATTTTGAGTGGGGATTGAACCTACAATTATCATGTGGACTGTCAGATGAAGTTGCTGTACCATGATAACAGGCAAATGTGAATAATCATAGTAAAATTGTAGACATCGTTTTCTATTGTGACACAATGGTCTTTAAAATAGAAGTACTTGATTTTTTTTTTTAGAATTTCTATAGGTTTTTTTAAAATTCTATTCATTTTTATTATAATAAGGGCAAACAGAATTTAGTGTTAAGACACTCCATACTCCATACATTTTCGGCCTACTTTAAGAAATATTGTAAATAATAATTCAACAATTACTGAATTTGAAATTTGTAATTAAACATAATCTATTTAAATATAATAATTTCGTTGAGTGGGAATGTAATTATTTTCGGCTGAATCCACTATCATCGCACCTTGTCCTACTGCACTTAAATTAAAATTAAATAGCTGCACGCTGTATCTCGCTTATATCCGAGTAAGGAGAGGAAACCAAATATTAAAACAATCTATTTCATTTTCGAGACATTGCGTATTGTGTGGCGGAGCTCAACGCCCCGTTTTGTCTTGTTACCAGGGCGAGGAAATTCATACCACCGCGTGGGAATCGAATCCACTATTTAATATATCCACAACTGCACTTAATTATAATATTTTTATTCTTATTTTTTTTTAGATACTTTGACGAAGACATAAACGCAGCTAAAGCGGCCCTCTCAAACATGCTGGGTGGCATAGGATACTTCTACGGTGCCAGTCGGGTGCAATCCCAGTACACCAAGGAGCCGGTGCCGTACTGGCGGGCGCCGTTGTACACCGCCGTGCCCAGCAGGTGGGTATCGAATCGAAATTATTTTTCATCAATTTATTGATCATCGTATTTCGTAAAATAAAATCAAAAATTGTATTGTTATTTAATTAGATTATGTAAAAAAAATCTGTGAAGTGAATGAATAACTGACTGGATGATTGACTGAATGAAATACAAGTCAACTAACTAGTATATAACAACGGATATACTACGCATATGTATCCCACATACACAAACACACACAAACATGAAAAATAGCAAATTAATAAATGAATGAACTAAAGACGACTCCTCCATTCCAGATCGTTCTTCCCCCGCGGTTTCCTCTGGGACGAAGGGTTCCACGGTCTCCTCATCGGCCGTTGGTCTCCGGAAATACAACTGGATATAGCTGCCCATTGGATGGACCTCATCAATGTTGAGGGTTGGATACCCAGGGAGCAGATTCTTGGTGAGAGCTAGAATTTATTTATTCGATAGAAGTGAAAGATTTTTTTTAGCTTCACGTTATATCCCGCACATAGCAGGGTCGGCAGGGCGAACCTGGGAACCTAGTTTTAAAACACTTTGTTTCCGTTAATGCATTGTAATGTTCGTTGTATTGTAATGTTTTGTCCAATTATAGGTATTACAGATACAGTAATAGAATAGTACTGTAAAGGTAGGTATCATCTGTATATAAAATTGAAGTGACTGTCTGTGATTTCAAAATAAATGTGTCATTTGCATGCAGTGCATATAGTTAAATACATGATTATAAACTAAACTAAATAAAACAAACTTTTTTTGTCTGTCTGTCTTTCTGTTTGTCCAAATTAATCTCCGCAGCAGCTAAACCGATTTGTTAGGAACTTTTACTAGAACATAGAGGGAAGCAACATATAATATACTTTATATCCCGAATTCCAAATCGATCGGGATTTACGTCGAAAAAACTGCGCTTATTGCGCGCGAGTACCTATTGCCCCGATAGATATGAGATAAACAATATAAGCGAGCAAAACCGCCGGCGGGCGCCTAGTTAATAAAAGACAAAATTTTCATTCCAATATTTATTGAATCGATTAAATAACTAGAAATGTGATAATGATGAAAAACTACAACAACAATTATAAATTAATAATTAAATAAAATTTATGTTGCTGGGCTGTATCAGAAATTGAATTGCTGCTAAGACTAAATCCCTCTAAAAGTATAGTCAGTGAGAGATTTCTATTAGCAAGAACATCACCTTTGCACGCTTTATATTTGTTTTTAAAATATTCTGTATTTTCTGTTATATTGATTTTCTCTTCAATCCACCAGGTGTAGAAGCCCTGGCCAGGGTGCCCAAGGAGTTTGTGGTCCAAAACAACGCGGCCGCCAATCCCCCGATGCTCCTCATCCAGCTGGCCAGCCTCATCACCACCAGGCCCAAGCTGTTCCACCACTCACAGTACAGAGCGGTTCTGGACCGCATGTACTCGAGGTTGCAGGTATTTAGTGACTCCTAGTGACTGGTGATTAGTGACACATCTGGACACTAAAGTAATGACGTCAGGCATTTATTAGAAAATTATTTGGAGGGGAACAGAGTGTCTCCAGCAGTACCAAGTTGTGCCACCACTCGCAGTACAAAGCGGTCTTGGATCGCAGTACTCGAGATGTTCGTTAAATTTAGAAGATTTTTATAGCAAATCTAAATTCTTATATAAATAATAAATTTGGTACTTTCTTGCTTGCTTTTCACCCTAGTTTTAAGTAACAATTTACAAAATTAAATAAAGATTAAGGTTCAAGTTGAGGCCAGTCGTGGTGCAGGGGCACAAGGTGCAATTATAAAATCGATTAGTTGTGGGTTCGTTCCCCAATCGTAGAAATGAAATGATAAAGGTAGTTTGTAAGCTAACTCAAAAAAAATACCGAAAAAAGAATCCTCTTCCAGGCCTGGTACCAATGGTTCCAAAGTACCCAGAAAGGAGAGGAACCCACTACCTACAGATGGAGGGGAAGAGTGGACGACGGAGTCCAACTCAACCCCAAAACCTTGACGTCCGGTTTGGATGATTATCCTAGGTAGGTAGTTAAGTCTAGAGGCCATCTTTAAATTATATAACACATTCCCCCATCATGGCATCACATTTTGAAATGTCACGAAATTTGGGATTAGGACTGCAATTCACTCTCCTTTGGTGGGGTTCGAAAAAATATGTCAAAGCCTGGTGGTGGAAGCTAAGTGAGAAAATCAATTACTGGGGATATTTTATTAATAAAATAGAACTCAAAACAATTATTTTTAAAAATTTTGCTTCCCTTAACATTTAATCTTTTTCTTACTTCAATCAGTTTATAAATAAAATAGTTACATCAATTTAAAGTATTTCATTCGACAAATTTATTATATTATATATATAAAGTGATTTTAAAGTAAAGTGATAGTGTTATTAAAATATAAATAGTAATTTAGATTCGAAAATAATCAATAGTGTAGTTCATGCGGGCAAAACCGAGTGGGGGTGGCTAGTATTAAATAAATTTATTACTTACACACGCTTTATAAATAAATAAATAAATTTATTACTTACGCACAGCAGTGTAGGGAACCTGAGAGTGTTGTTTTACTATATCTGGCAGCATTCTAACTTCTAATTGTCCATTTTTTTTAAATGAAACTTTTAATCCGACAACTCGTGTCTACTGCAGTGTTAAAAAAAAATCAAAATGTCGAGTTTCTAAAAATGTATAAAACTAAGTAAACGGGATTTATCCGGTTGAAGAGTTTCATTTAAATTATGAAAAAATCGCGAAAAATATCAGAAAGAACCTTATTATCAACATTTTTCTTCTAGAATCTAGAGCATCATGAAATTAATTGTAAAATTATTTTTTCTTCTGTAATGTATTCTATAATAATACATATTATAGAATACATTATAGAAGAAAAAAAAATTGTCTGTCAGTCATACCCTAACTACTCGACTTTCACTTTTTTCTTCTAGAGCGTCGCATCCATCGGAACTGGAGCGTCACGTGGACTTACGGTGCTGGATGTATGCAGCAGCGGACGCCATGGCCATCATAGCGAAATTACTGGACAGGGATAGCGATAAGTATGTACATATCTATAGTATATACACAGACACCTATACACACAATTCTTAGCTTCACAGTATCTCGCACATAGTAGGCGGAGGGAACTTGGAAACCTAGTTTTAAGACACTCCGTTCCCATTAAGAAACTTCCGTTCCCCACTTTTGCTAAATTCTGGCATTGCGTGTTGCGACGGAACTAAGACCACCAGAGCCAGGAAAGAAAAATATTAAACATTTTTATTTTTCTAGTGTGCATCGAACAAACAACCTGTCGCGTACATTCTTACAGTAGAACATATTGTCCCTGCGCCACTACTGGCTTCTATGTTACGTACATTCAGTCACATAAATAACTAGATGTATGGCAAATAAATATGATACAGAATGTAGAACGGCGTATTTTGAATCACCAATCTTGTCGGAAAAAAGGTTAAGCTGAAAAAAAAAATGGTATAAACTTATTCAAATTAGTTAAAATATCCTACAAATCGTAACTCCTCTACTCCTCAACTCAGTAAATTAATCTACTTATTTTTTTATTACCCAGATTTATTGTTTTTCATTTAATGATTCTTCGACTGTAGTTTTGATTTTCTTGCTTTACGTTATATCCAGCATGACAGTGGAAACCTAGTGTTACAACACTTCGTTGTCTACTGCTCAATTCTCGAGACATTGCGTTTTGAGTGGTGGAACTCAACGCCGCGTTATGTCCAGCGATACTTATATTTTTAATATTTTGCCCTAGATTTGAGGCAACCCGTGATCAGCTCGGTGATGAGGAGTTACTCAACGAGCTTCACTGGTCCCCACACAGTCAAACTTATGCTGATTATGGTAAAGATTTTATTTTAGACGATATTTTGTTTTTTATTGACAGAATATTGAGTTTGGACGCTACTTTGCTTTCTTTTGATGCTCTTTATTTGGACGCTGTCTTTTTCAGTTCGCCGTTAATTATTGGTATAGCTTGAAAATAGGAAAAGAGATTTTTCATCCTTTTCTTATGTTTTATAATGCGTTAAAGTGTTATTATTTTATATTTGGTAAATTATTATACATGTTGTGATTGTAATTACACATCGCTCGCGTGATCAAATGGAAAAAAATACTCTTTTTGTATAACACGTGAGACATTGTAAGTGCGAAAGGTAACTCCGGCCCCAGAAACAGTGGGTTACACTGAGACGATAAGAGAATATAAAAATAATTATTCAACCAGTGGCTTCTAAGATTAGAGCGTTCAATAAAAAAAAATGAATTCTTCATCTTTATAATATTTGTTCACGGCTTCGCCCGCTTAACCGTATTATTATATTATAGCTACATTATAAAAACTATTTACATGTACTCACAAACATTGACATTTACAATATATATATTTTTATAGGTCTACACACGGATGGCGTGAGGCTAGTAAAACAAAATATAAAAAATCAAAAAGGACAAACCAGAGTGGTCAGAAGTGTCACTGTACAGCCGCAACCTAAATTAGTTACTTCTGCTTTTGGTAAGGATTTTAAGTTTTTTTGTAGTAATTTAATTAAAAAAAGATGTATCGACGGATTTAAACCTGGATCTCATGGTTTTTTTTTATATTATATGCCTTAAGGCTGTCGTGGCGTAGCGTGTGACTATAAAAGCAAAGGTGGTAGGTTGGATTCTCTTTTGCTGAAATGAATTATTTATTCTTTTCATTTCTGGTTCTGGTAATAAGACGGTGGTGGTGGACGGCGGTGTTGAGTTCCAAAAATGAGCAGTGCGTGGAACGAAATGTCTTTACACTAGGTTCCGTTCTACCCTGTGTGATGCTAAAAAATAGTACTGATGGATTTAAACTTGAGTCTAGTGAACTTTTTGACGTAAGCATTAAAACATTAGGTTATGTCTTGATGCCGTCGGTGTGCAGTGGTATCGCGTATAACTGTTAAGGCGATGTTTCCAAGTTCGATTCACTCGCACTCTATGGGTGGATTATATTTAATATGCTATTATTTCCCCATTCTGGTTGAAAAAGAGCGGCGTTGAGTTTCGCCATTCAACATGATCTCTCGAAAATTCGGCGTTACGTGAGTAGCAGAGTGTCTTAATACTAGATTTCCTCTGCCTGCCTTGCCGGCATACAGCGTGAGGCTAAAAAAAATACTTATTTAATTTAAAGAAAGACGGAGACCACAGTGTCTTAATACTATATTCACTCTGTTTACCCTGATAAACTAGGCTAGTGTTGAGGGACGCAACTTAAAGCCGCGTTTTGTCCTGTTACTAGATGGAGGAAATAAGCATTTAATTCAGCGAGCGCAAATTAAAAAAAAAACCTAAAAAGGTTTGACAGTTATAAAAATGGTCCTTCGAGCATGATTTCAATTTGAATACATATTCTTTAATTTCACGTAGTATCCTGCATATACTACTAGTATGGTAGGCAGAGTGAACCTAGTGTTAAGACACTCTATTCCCCACGCACCACCCTATTTTCGAAACTTTAAATGTTAGTGATGGAGCTCAACGCCACGTTTTGTCTTGTCACCAGACCAAGGAAATTAATATAATTCTTCCAGCTCGAATGGGATTTGAAACCACAACGGTGGCGAAAAACATCAATGAATATATTCTTTCAATGATATTTGTTTTAAATGTCTTTTTTAGGTTATGTATCACTATTTCCTATGTTATTGAAAGTTTTACAACCGGAAAGTGAAAAATTGGGCAAAATATTCGATATGTTAGACAATCCTGATTTATTATGGTCACCATACGGACTGAGGTAATATCTTTTTTTTTTAGAAAATATAACATACATATAAATTGGAACGTAGCGGGATTAAATAAGATCTTGGAAGCCGAAGTCAAAATTTTGTAAATTTTCTAAAACTATGTGTAGAATACTTTTTTTTTGTTAAATTGTTAGTTGATGCCGATATGGCCCGATGGCGCAACGATTTTGGGTTCGATGTCCACTCGGGGGAATAAAATATTTAATGCTTCCATTTCCTCGCTCTTGTAACAAGATAACACTGAACACGCAACGTTTCAAAAATTCTGTGAAAATTCACATTGAATGGATTGTTTTAACACTAACTTTACTACTTTCCTTCCATTATATATTGGTTGTTATATAATGTTTTTCTTTCTTTTTCTCAGATCTCTCTCAAAACTATCGCCAATGTACATGAAACGTAACACAGAACACGATCCGCCATATTGGAGAGGACAAATATGGGCTAATATCAATTATTTAGCCCTTTCCGCCCTAAAACACTATAGTGTGAAAGGACCGCACGCGGCCAGAGCAATGGATTTACATATTAGATTGAAGAAAGCTTATGTCGGTGAGTACAGGTTCATACAATTTTACGATGGTGATAGGCTGAAAATTTTATTTTTTAGCTTCATACTGTATCCCGCTTATATAGCAGGGTATGAAGAGAACTCCTATGTCCTCAAGACCTCATTTTTTGAGTCAGTTTTCTTGTCAGAGCGTGGAAATGAAATGTTATTATGAATAAATAATTCATCCCCTCGAGAGAGAATTGAACCCACTGCCCTCAGGTTTTGCAGTCACGGCAGCTTTAAGTAATTAGTGAGTCCTCCAAGATGTTAATTTAATAAAAAAAAATTGAATAATGACAATGAAGAGATATAATGACTAACAAGTGGTTGTGAATGAGATCTTCACACTTTTATTAAAAAGCCGACAGTCAAACTATATAATAAAATCTAAGAACTACACGTACTTCTAAATCATAAAACTTGGCAATTATATGTAGATTAGATACAATAGAATACAATATTATGGCACCATAGAGCTGGTCCGATGATGAAGTTGGAAGATGGTCTTCCTACCTACCTACTAGTAAACATATAAGTTTGTGCTCGTTACTTTCATCTTATTAATGTGTTCTGATCAAAAAGCGTGTTTTGTAGGTTTTTGAACTATTATAATTTTTATTTCCACGCCGGTAGACATAGTTTGACGTTAAGTACTTAAGTGCTTTACGCCCATTTCAAATAATAACTGCTTATACTTTAATAGATTTAAAATATATTTACTTTGTCGGTTATATAAATTTCATACACTTAACATTTAATAGTCAACATTAATAAAATACAACTATTAACAAAATATATATTTTTTTAAAGTATTATGTTAAGAAATATAAAAAATTATTGGCAAGCCAAATTTGACTTTCTATAATGAAGAAACCATAAATTGTATTCATATATTATATAAGATTAAGATTAATTTGCCAAGATTTGAATCTGAAAAATCTTTAACTTGAAAAATCATTTTCTCTATCACTCTAGGTAACGTCCTATCTCAATACAAACGCACAGGCTACTTTTGGGAACAATATTCAGGAGAGAACGGCCAAGGTAGTGGATGTAGACCCTTCACTGGATGGACAGCGCTCATCACGCTTATTATGGCTGATGAGTATTAGTGTATATGATGCTACCGGCGTGTCACTATCACGTTACTGTTATATCACTATCATGTTGTCATTCTGTCACCGTCTTGTTACTGGTGTGTCAATGTGAGTTTTACCATAATGTCTTAATGTTACTTGGGTGTTAATGATATATCACTTTCATCTTTGCAATTCTTTAATCATTTAATGGTATATTGTATTTAATATACCAATAACTTGTATATACAACTTAAAGATGAACTGTATTTGACGATCACGTTACTATCATATCACTACTATCATTAAAAATTATATAGTTTATTAAAGTCTTATTTTTATTATATATTTACTGTTATGTAATTATTATTTTGTCGTGTTACTATAATGTCGCTATCATTTGATACTATATCATCCAGCTTAAAACTTGTATAGTTTATTTTGGAGATATGTATTATATACTTGAATTATAATGTTTTAAGGAGGATGAAACGCAGTTTGGATGTAGCAGATGGTTGTGCCTCATGTTAAGATACTTGCTGCGTTGCATTCCGTTATTTAATACACTTGTTACTAAAAACAATGTGTATTAAATAACGGAATGCAACGCAGCTTATCTTACTAAAATGGAAAAGAACTTACGACTATCGCGTGTACAATCAAAGAATGTGTCACTGCGCCACTACTAGTTATTTATATTTAAAGGTAAATCAGTTGAAAGTGCCAAGGTCTTAATAAATATTTAGATTAAAATTGGAAATTTAAAACGTGTAATGAAATTGATTGAACACATCCTTTATATTTTTTTAAGAATTTGAACTGGATATAATTTGCATTGATTGTTTCTTATAAACAAATACATTTTATACAAAAAAAAAGAAATAAATGATCTTGAGTCAGCATATCGCACCTTGGTTCAAATAGTGTCACAATTCAAAAAAATTGAAAACTTTGTTTATTTTACTATTAGTTTCAAAATATCTCAAAATAGTATCTCAAGCAGTGGCATAATTATAGCTTTACTATTTATATTTAAACTTAGATGGCACTAGTGACCTAATTACAACATTTTATCCATAAAGTGACACAACTGAATATTTTTTATTTTTTAATATATTTTTAATATATCTAATATACCCTTTAAAAGAGCTTCAAAAATCATAATAACTTTCAATGAAAAATTAAGCTTGCATAAATTTCAAACGAGTTTTTCTCGATATTTTGGTTTTTTGAATTATGACACTATTTGAGACTAGGTGCGATATGTTGTTACTGTTTTAGAAAATAGTAACTATTTTCCTGAATTGTAAACTCTGAATATTACACAAATATATAAGACGTGCTCATTAATTTTTATATTTGTCAATTACAAATACTATCTAGACTAATAATAAGTATACTTTTATAATTTATTAAATTACTACTAGTCATTCCAAAAGTTGACAATTTATTCATTTTATAACAAAAAACCTATAAGCATTTGTAAAATATATAAAAACATGCTTGTTTCTTTTTAGCAGGGAAATAAAGATTAAAACTTTACTTTTAATATTTAAAATATTCAAAATGTTAGTTACTTTTGTTCTTAAATAAAGCAACATATTTAAGATAAGTAATAAATGTAAATAAAAATTTGAACTCAATTTTGTGTAAAAAGTGGAATAAAAGATTGTTTCTTTTTAAATAAATAAGTCACGTTCAGAGACATGTAAAAATCAAATTTAACAACTATTAAATATTTTATCTGGGAAGTAGCAATGTCGTAAATAATAATAGTTAAAAGTCTGTGCTATTCATAAACATATATTTAATCTGTATGAATATTTAGTGTTACCAGTGGTAATAATATAAAAATCAATTTTAAAAGTAGACTGTGTAGTATTAAGTCTTAGGCAATATTGTGAAAAAGTCTTAGGAATTAAATAAATATAAAAATGTGTTTTCTGGTTTATAATTTTCGATTTTTTTTAACAATCTATAGCTATTTTATTATTTATTTTTTATATTTTGTTTCTAAATTAAAGTTTAAATATAGTTAACCTTGGCTGAATGTATGAATCCTAAACCTTGCATTTACTTTTTTTAATGATAAAGTATAAAAGCCAAGTAGGTTGTGTTTAATAACTAATGCTTACATTAATTATAAATATTCTCTTTTCTTTAGCATTGTAATATGTATCGTCGATTTGAGTGTAATCTGCCAAATCCGTTTCTTCTTTCGTTGTGAACATTTTTATGCAATTCGAAAGAGTAAAAAAAATATAATATGTAGAGAATTCAAAGCAATTTTCACATAAAACCCCTTTGATAATTTAACTATACTTATAGTTTTTAAAGACGTTTTTTTATCTCTCATCATAACTTGCTTAATTTACTGTTAGCAGGACACTTTAAGCTGACTATATTATTTAATATTTATTATTGTTACACACACTTTCTATTTATATGTTGATGTAAAACTTTGTTGGTGCTGATGTGTTTGCTGACTTAAAATAATAGCAGTTGATTTAAAATATATGTCCAAGGCTTATAAGTATTAAATTTTATTTAAATAATTTAATTATTAATATTATTATAATAATTTTGTATATTTGCAGAAAAATATAATTGTAGTTGTTATATTTTCACTATTACATAGTTATTTATGTTTCTTGTGTAAAGCTGTACAGTTTATATTTTTTATCTATGTATGAATAAATAATTTTATTCTCTTTTTGTATATTTTGTAAATTTATTCTATTAAATTTTTTTATGAGAAAAATGTGTTATTATTTATTTTCAGGTCATATTATCTTAAATTTAAAAGTAATTTGTAATTTTGAATATAAAAGCAAAGCTTGATTCATTATCACGTTCCGCCTGAGCCGAGCGTGCAAGCGAGAGCGTGGAACAAATTATAAAGAGACACTATCGGCCTAAGCGTTCGGCGCGTAATTCATCTACCCATTCATTGTTACCGGTAATTAAATAACATGTTTATTTAGAAATAATATAAAAAATTGAACGTAGCGGGACTAGAACCCGCGCCTCCTGGAAATCGACCAGGTCCCGCTACGTTAACATTTTTATACGTTTTCTAAATAAGTATTTTTCTTTCCTAAATGTGGAATAACACTTTAAAAATGTTAAAAGTAAATAATATGTTGTTACTTGTAACTGTGTTACTGTCTGTCTGCTGGCAAAAATACGCCAGTGCACAAAACTACATAATATAGAATGTAGTAGGTGGTAAGACACAAGTCATTCTCCTTCTTCTAGATAAAAAAAATAAAAAGTATATCTACTGTCATTTGTCAGAGTCACAAGTTCACATTATCTTGTTATTGTTGACTTTCAAAATGTCAAGAACTTTAACTTTTGAATTACTTGCATAGTTTAAAATATTAAATTATTATATTTATACGATATTATATTTTATTGTATTGACAGTATATTGTATCAAAAACAAAATGCTTATATTTTAACTATATCATGGAGTTTGATGCGAAATTAAAAATCAAAGAAGAGCCCGATTATATAGAAGATAATAATGAAAATTATTTAAAAATTGGTTTCGATATCAACGTAAAGGTAGAAGAAGCTGACGTAGACGAAGATTGGTGCATACAAAATCTAATAACGACAAATGTTACAGAAAGTATAAATTTTGTAGACTTGAAACAAGAATGTTTACAAACTTGTATAATTTGTTTAAAAATTTTTAATGATAGGTATGTATTGAATGGACGTACGCATATTCATAAAATAAAGGTAATTTTAAGACACTCCGCAGTTGTAAATGAAAGCATTTCACAGCAAGGTAGGCAGATGTTCTACCTGTCTGGGGTTAAGATATCATATTCCAATTTTTTACTTCATTTTATGATAGATTATGTACCTACTGAAATATAGAAGTATTATTAATTCTAGATTAACATATACATTTAAAGTATGTAGAGAAACTTCATATCAAGATAATCCATTGTTTTATACATATTACATTTTTACAGTTTTAACATTATTTTTGGTTGTTATCTTATGCAAAATACTTGCAAAGTGCAACATACTTGCAAAGTACTTGATTAAGTCTATTGTATGGCAGAAGTAACCTAGTATAGTGACATTCCTCATTTTCTGCCAAATTTTCAAGTCACTGGGTGTTAAGTGGCTTATAAACTTAACTCCGCTCTTTGCCTTGTTACCAGAGCAAAGAAATCAGAACATTAATGAATAATAATTAATTCCTCCACATGGAAATCGAATCCATAACTTGTCGCTTTTGCAGTTGCAGCTTGCCACTGCACTACGACACCCTCATATAATATAATTATTTTAAAATTAACTTAATAGTTTATTTTTTCACAGCTTATCTCTGTACAAACATAACTTAACACACCTCATAGTGCCTTTAATTAGAAGAAAACTATACATGTGCAATGACTGCCTTAGATTTTATTATAAAAAAAATGATTTAGAAACTCATATAATAGTATCTCATATGGTAAAAACAATAGAAAGCAAAGAAGAACAATACAAATGTGAACTTTGTTTAAAGACATACAATTATAAATCCTGGTGTCGTCACATGACAGAAGTTCATGTTGACTTAAAGTTAAATTGTAATATATGTAATAAGACATTTAAATCAAGACAAACATTAAAAAGGCATCAAATGTATGTACATGACGGTGTTAAAGCATCATGGAGATTCCATAAAATTAAATGTGAACCTGTACAATGTTCCAAATGTCCACAAATGTTCATGAATAGAGCGA
This sequence comes from Heliconius erato x Heliconius himera, assembly GCA_013421005.1. Lineage (NCBI taxonomy): Eukaryota > Metazoa > Arthropoda > Insecta > Lepidoptera > Nymphalidae > Heliconius > Heliconius erato x Heliconius himera. Next base: position 27,240 of record JAATLQ010036444.1, on the reverse strand, counting down.
CATTGACTGCACATATTAGAAACTGTCATGACCAAGGTGTACATAAGTGTAAAATATGCAATTCAGTATTAAAAAGTAGATCGTATTTGTTAGCACATATGAAAAGAGTGCATTATGACGACGGAAAGCTCCATAGTTGTGGTATCTGTGGCAATAAGTTTAAGTCCCCCAGATATTTGAATGTGCATATAAGAAATTGTCATAGTTAAAGGATTTAGTTTGAATTTAATTATTATTTAAAATCACGAAACAAAGAAAATATCTGAAATCCTGGAAAAAAATTATTATCAATCCCGATGTGTGCTATAATAACTTATTAGTGGTTGAAAGTAGAAAAATGTTTTAGGTTTTTTGTGTAAAATAAAATTAATGAAAAATTTATCTATTTTAGCTATATAAACAAAAGTTAAATAAGATAATGAGATGGTTCTACCATGTGAATGTAAATCTTGATGAAATAAGAAAAAAGTGTAAGTGCCTTCTGAATAATCAAGCATGAATATTGTTCTATAGTCAGTTATTGTTTATAATAAACAACTTTGAAAAGTTTACTTCTTTAATTTATTATTTATATAATTTAGTTAGGCAGAAGGAACCTAGTGTTACACCATATTTTTTATCTATTTTAGATATGGACAATATATATTTTAGATATACACTCATCGCTGCGCTTTGTCTACCAGAGTGGGAAAATAAATTTATTAAAATAAAATCACTTCCCCTAAGTGGTAATTGAACCCACAACTGTTGCGTGTACAGTTAATAGCTGAAATTTAAATAAAACACAATACATGTTCTCAATTATATTTCTACAAACTAATATTAAAATAACTAATCTAACTATGTACATAAGAACTATATTAGAACAAAGTGAAATTTTTCATTATTTTTTTATTAATTAATTTCAAGATCTAAGTAATTAAAAAATCTATGAACAAATGAATGAATAAAGTTTGAAGTGCCTATAAACATAAACTCACATATTTCAGATATTTTCCTTCTTTAGGTTAAAATTTTATTTGCAAAAGGAGTTTTTTCTTATAATTTTGTTCTAAGTAAAGAAAGGAAGTATATTTTTCTCAATTGATTTCTTTTAATAAAAACATTCAACAGTTTTATTAATTTTGTGAATGTGGTGATACAATTATCTATATCAATAATTTTATTTCAACTGTTATTTCTTTAATAATAACAAATTTTTAAAACAAAAATACAAGTAACAATTTCTACTCTACCAAAAAAAACAAAACCCCTGCATTCACTCATTCAATTTAACATCCTCCTCTCTAATCTTTTGCTTCTCAAACATTATTCTCAATCTTTCAGTAGCTGACACAGGCAACCTATTATTTTCGCCAAATTTAGGGTCTGGCAAATCAGCTACATTTAATTCTGGGTCCTTAAAAGTGAATGGAGTCCACGGTCCCTGTACTGAAGGATAGTCTGTATATTGGTATTTCCTAAGACGTGTTGATTCAATGTCACCTTGCTGTGTTCTTAATACTTCTATCCATTTAGTTATCTCTGAGTGTGTTTTATTGTGCATACTCATCCAAACTTTATCACCATTTACTGTAAAAAATATTATTATTATTGACATATCTATAAATGAGGCCGGTCGTGGCGCAGCTGCACGAGGTGTGACTGCAAAACCGACTGGTTGTGGGTTCGATCCCCACTCGAGGAGATGAAATATTTACTTAAATTTATATTTCCATTCTCTTCACTCTGGTGTCGAGGTTAAGCGCTGCGTTGAGTTCTGCCACTCAACACGCAATGCCTCCAGAATTCGGCAGAAAGTGGGGAACGGAGTGTCTTAACACTAGGTTCCCTCTGCCTACCCTGCTGTGTGCGGGATACAGCGTGAAGCTAATAAAAAAAATAAAAAATAGATATAAATATTATATCTTTATGTAGTGCCAGAGGAAAGATTCATGCTTTACTCCTGCTCTTGTGGATAAAGCACATTGCTAAGTTTCGTGGCTCAACAAATAATTAAATTTGGGCAGGAAACAGAATGTAGTGAGTGTAATACTAGTTGCCCCCTTGCTACTTACTTTTCGGAAAAATATATATCTATCTATATCTATTTGTATAAAGGAAGCGAAAAACACGTAGTATTATTATCTAGTACTTTTTAGTCATTGTATGTATGGTGACAGAACAAATGCCACTGCTATAATTTTTTTCTCATAGCACTAATTATGAATATAATTTTAAATATAATTATTTCTTGAATGGGAATTTGACCCATAATCATCTACAGACACTGCTATACTCAGTTATTATAGCCTAAAATTTTCAAATATTGTTAAAATGAAAAAAAAATTAAGAAATTATAGAAAAGGTTAATAACTTACAATATTCACCAACTATAACAGGCCCTCTGTGTCTCCTTGGCTTTAAGTATACTACAATACTTGGATTTAGTTTTGCAAAATCTACCAAATCTTGTTCTATAAAGTCTCTGTAATGAAAAAATGGCTAAAAAAGTTTAATATAAAAAGAATTCATTTGAAAACAAAATTTTCTTTAGATTTTTTTACACTTTTCCTCACATATGGCAGGGGAATAAGGTAAGTGTTATATTACAGCAATAAAATCATGAAAATACAAAAAAACTATTTAAAAAAATGTTATATTACACAATAACAAATAATTAACAGCAGATTAGGTTCTCTTAGAAGAACTCTAAGAGGCTGAGACCCTATTGCAGATTTTTTATGCAAAATCTTACAACTTATCCTTAACTAGTGAGCAAAAATTAAGATGGATATGTTTAAAATAAATATAAATTATTAAATATTCTATTGATTTGTCAATTAATCATCGAAATATTGCATTTTGAATTAAGTAAAATACTGCACAATAAAATAACTGTGATCCATTTATTTTAGCAACTAATAAATTTAAAAATTACTTATTCACATTAAATATTATATAAATTAAATTGACAGATTCTTTTTGTATATCTATTAAATTTAAGGGTATTAATTAAAAGTAATAAAGCGCGGCATAATTTCGCAACAAGCCTCGAAAATCAGGCAGTGTGTGGGGAAACGGAATGTTTTAGCACAAGGTTCCTTCTGCCTACCTTGCTGTATGCGGGATACAGTGTGAAGCCTTAATTGATTAAAGATAAAAATAACTAAAATATACCTCAAGCCACGGCTAGACCCATGGCTTTTACAGAATTTCAGCACAATTCTTTGTAACTGACAAACATAGCGACCAACTCCGTTTTGTAATGGAGCTCTAACAAATCCAGATTTCATAAATAAATTGCTGTTAGACATTTTTAAAAAGAAATAGTTATAATAATTTATTTTATTTTATAAATAACTATTGAGGTTAGAATAAGATGTCAAATCTGAAGTATTAAGTGTCTAGTAAGAAATGTCAGTGTCAACTTATTTATTTGTCAAGCTAGTGTCGTGCCGAATTGTAATTTCAACTATATTGTGGAATAGATAAATTAAGCCTGGTGGCATTTTTTTTTCGTGAACTAACAATATAAGATGATGGAAATTATTTATTTATTTTTTATTAAATTCCTAGAGAAATAAAAACCGTAATCAGAACGTATTTTAAAACAACGATCTTGGTATTTATTAAGTATTACGATCGTTAAGTTTTGTACTTTTTTTTGCTACGTAGAATATTGTACTAATCTTATTCAACTTAACTTAACTTAGCTTCACGCTTTATCCCTAGCGGGGTAGTCAGAGAGAACGGAGCGCCAAACGCTACGATCTCTACATACCTCTTTCGCCTCGTCCACTGTCATCAACCTCTTCATACATGCTCTGTCCTCATGCTTTTTACGTGACCTTTCTCCAGTATCTTTGATACTGGAGAATTCTTTCTTCACTCATTCGTTCGACGTACCCAAACCAGCTGAGCACGTTCTTCTTCATTCTCACAGTGACATCCTCGCTAGTACCTGCCATTCTGAGTATCTCTTCATCGCGGATCCGATCAGCTAAGCTGACTCCGCATATCCTACGAAGAGATCGCATCTCCACAACATTCATTTTTCTTTCATTCTTCTTCTGTAATACCCAAGTTTCGCTGACGTATAACAGCATCGGTACCAACACTGCATTGTATAGGGCCAAACGCGCTGCTGTGCTGATGTTTCGCCGTCTCATCAATGCAGCTAAGGCTCCGTTCACCTTGTTACCGGCAGCAATACGCCTTTCCACATCCATATCGTATCTTCCATCTCTACTGAATATACTTCCCAAATATACCACTTCATTCACTTGTTCTAATATCTTACCATTTACACTGATTTTGCATTCCGTCTTTTCTTCATCTCTTTCAAAAATATCTCTAATCTTATACCATGATAGTTAATAAACTGAAATCTATTAAGATACGTTTAAATATTTGACATGATTGTGACTAGGTGTCGTTAATACTCTTCTAGGAATATTGCTACAAAACTTTGTTTCACAAACCCATGGGCCTAGAAAGGGGTGAGCTGGTTAGGCAATGCCCACCTCATAACAGTCTGGTGCCCACACCAGAAATTTTATTTACAACAAAATTCTGAGGCCAGTCGTGGCGCAGCGGCACGAAATGTTACTGTAAAACCGACTGGTTGTGGGTTCGATCCCCACTCGAGGAGATGAAATATTTACTTAAATTTATATTTCCATTGAATATTTTTTTCTCAGCTGGATGGAAAGTGACAAACTCTACATTATTGAAATAAAAATATAAAAGAGTACATATTTTATAGATTTTATTATAAAAATTGTAATATTTACATCAAAATCACATGAATAAATACAACTTTATCTTATAACATTTTTATTTATACATTATACATTGCACAAAGTATTAAATATTGTAGTTACTGTACTTCTTTAATTGGTAGAATGTCGTACTAGAATCTGTTATCTATCTATATATATAAAAGGACTTGTGCTGACTGACTGAGGTAAGACGCACGCAGAGCCGTAACCGCTGATGGTAGAAACGTGAAATTTGGGCAGATGTTTATTTTCATATTCTGGACATCCACTAAGAAGGGAATTTGAAAAATTTGAACCCTAAAGGGATGAAATAGGGGTTGAAAGTTTGTATGGAAAAAAAATTTAATCTGTACCGATTTTTATAAAATTTGAAATTCAGACTCTTAAAAATATTTCATTGAACACATGTTTCATGGTTTTTAAGAATTCACCCCCTAAGAGTTCAAATAAGGCGTTGAAAGTTTGTATGGAAAAATCTTTAAATTGCCACCGATTTTTATAAAAAATTAAATTCAGACTTAAAAATATTTTATTGAACACGTGTTTCGTGGTTTTTTTAGAATTCACTCCTAATAAGCGCGCCCTCTAGTTATATATATTTTTGTACATTGTTTTTTGTAATATTATTGTACAGATACCGCCAGACTCCCTAGGTCTTATGTTAATAGTTTATATTATATACTAACAATTTATGGTGATTATTAAATACCGTTTACACAAGTCTTACTCAAACAAAAAAATGTTTTCTTGGTAATATTATATTATTCAACATGTAATATTAAGTTTTTCCTTTTCTTTATATAAAACTGTTAAAATTTCCTTTTTTAATTTACTGTTATTGTAGCATCTATTCTACTTTCCGGCAAGAAGTGGCAGCTTTAAAATAGTACTATTAGCAAATAAAAAAAATTACAAAAAAGTAATTTGTGTGTCTATACTAAGTTAATTTAAAATAAAGAAAAAAATCTATGTGCTAGACTACTAGAGGCCAGTCGTGGCGCAGAGACACAAGCGTGCCCGTGCTATAAACCCGACAGATTGTGGGTATCGGACCCACTCGAGGAAATGAATTATTTCATATTTTTATTTCCTCGCTCTCGTAACGAGACAAAGCGGTCAATTTTGTTTACTCTATACTTATAGGCAAAGCCCGCAGACTTCGACTGCAAGTGGAGAGCGGAAAAGTCTCATTGGGAATGGATTATCTCAACACTAGGTTCCCAGGTTCCCTCTGCATACATTGTTATGAGCGGAATACAGTGTGAAGCTAAAAAAAATAATATTTAATGCAAATGATAAGCACTTTGTTAAATAAAAATAATATTCATTAGATGATTTGATTTTTATATAATTTGCTGTGAAAAAAAAGAAGTTAAATTCTAATAATAATAGTGTTTTTACTATAATATATATTAAATTTCTAAGTATAATAAGTAAATATTGCTTTAATTATAAATAATTTAGCACTTTAATACCCTTTACTTCGGTAATCGTCCTTTATTTTTAATATTATGAATACAAAAGAGTAGAAAGTACGAATTTACATAATATAACGAAATTCGTGATATTAATATATCATCCACATTCTGACAAATTATAAATTCACAATTTTTTGTGATTTTTTGCGGCTGTCTATCTGCTTATATTAAGTATTTATGAAACTTTCATTCTAATAAGTACATAATAAATTATAAAAATATAAATAATTTTAATTTATTTAAAAAATATATTTCGCATATTTTTTTTATATAAAGATATCTGTAGGCTCTAACATAAAAGTCAGGGTTGCTTAGATGTAAATAAAAAATAAGAAGTACATCTGTTGCTGTGACCAAAAAATATTACAACATATAAATAAAATAACAATAACCGTATACAATTAATATAAATACTCTCCACATTTTCCTTATTTATCTCTCTTCTCCTCTAACTGTTTAATTCTCACAGGAACTTGTACAGCAGGGAGGTCCACACTCTTTGCGCGTCGTCGGCCATGTTCATACTCTGTGTTGTTTCGCTTCGCTTCCGGCGGAAGTGGTTGTAATTCAGGTAAAGTCGGGCGTTTTCGTGCTAGTTCCGGAGTGCGGAGGGTTCCACCTAAAAGAAATATTGCTAATTTACTTTAAAAGATAAATTTATTACAAAGCATCATTGAACCCAATGTGTCGCAATGAAGACAGTCTCTGACCGCCATTTTTGTGAGTTCCGTCCCACTTGGGGAAATTATTATTATATTTAAACTATTTTTATTTCTCCACTATGGTAGACATAACTTGGAGTTGAGGTTGGTTACTTCACGTGAAATAAAAATCACACTGTGTGGGGAACAGCATGTCTTAATACCAAATCTTTCTATTACATGCGTGATACAGCGTGAGGTTATAAAAAGGCAAAACCTACTTCGAGATTCGTGAACATTGAAATATAATTATTACCTTTTCGTCGCGGCGCGTTGGGCTGCACATTAGACGCTTGAGGCTCGGTTTTGGATAAAAAAGATTCGTCTTGAGGAATTGTCTCACATCCGTCCGCGCAAGTACGTGCTCCTAGGCCGGATTTTGGAGTACTGCAGAACATACATTTACAATGTAACTAGATTTATTTAAAATAGTAAACTGACTTGAAATATCTGTCAATTACCTATATATGCCCTAAATGCTATATATGCCCTATTCACAAATGTATACATGACTTTTTTTTCAAAGTACTGTGTACGTATACCCTCGAAGGCCTCGAAAACTCGAAGCCTTTTCCAACTCCACATCGGTCGGCCGATGAGTCGGCGCCGCTCGAGTGTAAAGGGTTAATATCAAAAAAAGATAATCTTGATATGACTTTTCCTTTTCCTGAGTGTGTTCAACCAAACGAATCATTCAGCCTTGTAAAATTTATATAGCAGTCTGAAGTATAGATTATAAGTATATATAGTAAATATATGGCTTACTTTTGTTCCATCAACAATTTAGTAAGTCTCGCAACTTCAGCTCTTAAGTGATGAAGTTCCTTATCCCTGAGACGCACTTCTTGTTCCGCGGAACGTTCTCTAGCAGCGAGACGCGCGCGCATGTCGTCGAAACTGAATGAAAATATTTATTAACATAATAAGATAATATTTTATTTCAGCTTCAATCTGTATCCTTGCCTTAGCAAGGCAGCCAAAGAGAAACTAATTTCAAAATACTTAAGAATTTTGTGTTCCCGAGTTCAAAACTAGAGGGATGAGGGAAATAAATATATTTTTTTCTCCCGAGTGTGGATTGAACCTACAACCATTGCGTTTGCAGTTAACCACTGTGAAAAATAAAATAAATGTAAAAAAAATATAAACTTTTATAAAATATGTATTAGGAGAATTATGTGATAGTGTATGAATTCCAGAATTTGATTGATTATTGAGTCATTGGGTCGTAGATAAAAAACCTAAATTGACATGGTAGTTTTGGGTTCCAATCAAGGATGGAAAATAAATATTTTTGCTTATAATGAGATATTTTTTTTTACTACAACAATGCGTTAGTAAGTAAAACAATTAAAGAAATAATATCAACATTTAATTGCTGTAATGTTATTGTAATTGTAACTAAAGAATATTTTACATTAATCGAATAACATTTAATAACAAAAAAAATTTAATACTTACAGTTTTCTTAAACACGCACATTTTCTCGTCAAATGCTCAATTTGTTCAGTCGATGCCTTTTGCATCTGTTTTAATTTTGTACCATCTTCTTCCCGCTTCTCTCTCAACTCCTTCTCTCTCCCCAACGCTTCTCTTTGTTAGTTAAGGGCAAGGGTTAAATAAAAAAGTTTTGAATTTTACGTGTACTTATTGAGTTTTTGAAATAATGTGTTTGTTTTTGTCATTTTTGTAAATTAAAAAAAAACTTTTTACAATAAATAAAGTTTCTATTTATATTCAAAATATATATTGAAAAAATATATAAAAAAATAATAATTTTATAAGCTTCCATTATTCAAATGGAGGATAGAGGTAAGGGGAGTCATCTCATATGGTAGAATATTGGAAAAAGTGTCTAGCAGTATGCTATAAATAGCGGTTCAATTATCTTCTAGAATTGCGTCGGTGTAGACAAAGAGTTCGGTATGAATGAAGCAATTGTAAACGAAATGAGGTACACGAACATAAAAAATATATATTATTGGCGTCCAAAGTACTTAATTATCAAAAATTTCAACTACTTGGTAGTACAAAATAATGTAGTACATACAACTTTAAACAATTGTTATGAGAAACATGTAACAGACATGTAATTTTTAGAGGGATTTTATTTTATGAACTATTTATAATAGTTCATAGATTATTATTATTTAATTTGATAAAAAAGTGTGTGAATATTATATATTTCCTTGTGTTTTTCTCAATTCTAATCTAATAATATTTGTCGCTTCTTTTAAAAGTTACCCTGATGCTAATGTGGCGCCATCTTAATTTAATGTATTTCAACGGACACTTTTATATACACAAATGATACTCCTTACATCAACCCTCCATAGCTTAAATCAAAGAAATCATTGATTTACTATTTGTAAAAAAAACACTAAAAGATTTCAAATGATTTTATTAAGAAACAATGACATGACAAGCGTTAGAGTTGAGCAATTTTGAATTGAGCTTAGAATAATTACATTTGACAATAATTACATAAAAATGATAATAAATTTATTATATTTTTATAATCCATACAAAAATGACGGTTCCAAAATATAGTAATATTGTTTCAATTAAAAAATGATTAATAAAATTTAAAATGTTTATTTTTTAATTATAAAATGAACACAGTGACAACACTTTCATCTTCATTTGTGTACAGATATAAAAAATACTCGAAAATGAAATATTTGATCTAGATAATAAAATAAATGAAAATATTTATATTTTTAATGTGTATATGATTTTAAAACATCAGTCCAAATAGGCAGTACAATAATATTATGTTTACTATTAAATATAAAATTTATACATAGTTTTTTTATTCATATAATATGTATAAATCTAATAATATATGATGTTTAAGGTAAGCCGAGCTTGTTTAACTTATATTTAACAGTAAATTTAAAAATGTAATAAATAACTAAAATATAATTTTAATTAACAAACAAATAAAATATATTTAAATATTTTTAATCAAATAAAAATTAGTACAAATATTCGACATATTTCATTTTAAAATGCAATTTACTATACTATTGTTTCTTCATAGTTATGTGTATTTCCGTCTATTTCGAATATATAGAAGGCCAGCGAGTACTAGTAGCAGTATGAAGGCGAGGCGGAGAGAAAATAGAGCGCAGACACAAGGGGCAGCTATCCATCGTTTACTGTATAATAATAATAATTTTGATAGATTTTCTCTTAATGATATGCTTATATTTCTTTATTCTTCTTTCTTCACGTAATAATTGTGGGTTTATTCGTCAATCATGATTACATATTTTCATTTCTAAGTGTGACAATATAAAGCGCAGCGTTGGATTCCGCCACTCTATGCATAATGTTTTTAAATAACTTAAAATGATTGACGGAGTGTTACAACACTAGGTTGATCTTTCTTACGCCAGAAGAAAAATAAAAAAAACCTAATATCGACATCATTGTGTCACAGTTGGCATGTGCTTGACTGAGCGCATTACTTGTAACTTCAAATACAATTGACAGAAATAATTATTTAATATAGACCCTCGTATATTTATACAAAGCTTACAACCGCCCCCATAAATAGCTAGAAAGTAGAGTATAGAACAATATTTATTTACGTTTTATCACGCGTATAGGCAGAGAGAACCTGGTGTTCAAGCACTTCGTTCTCCTCCTCTTGAATTGAAGACATTTCATGTGGAGTAGCGGAACACAACGCCGCAGTTTGTACTGCCAGAACGAGGAAATCATTGCAATTAATTCTCCCGAATAGGTATCGAACCTGCATTTATCCCTTTACAGTTAGATACTGTGCGCTATAAAGGCCTCAATGACGAAACATTCTTTTTCTCTATTCTCCAAAATGAAGGTTGTGCGATGTGCATTTTGTGCCGCTTAAATATTGTGTAGACCTACAACATCTTATTATAATAATGAAGTAAACATTTATGAAATAAATACTTGTAGATATATTTAATTTGATTTTTTTTTAAATAAAGACCAAAATAATTTATCGAAACATCATATTATTATTTTATAACTATTCCTCCAATAAGTTCGAGTATATATTTTCTTACAAAAGTTTCAATAATAATCAGCTTCACGCTGTATCCCGCACATAGCAGGGTGTACCACAAACGGAACGTGGTGCTCTAGTGATACTCCATTCCCCACTTTCCGCCAAATTTTCGGTCAGAGTGAAGAAATGAAAATATTAATTCATTCCCCGAGTGGCGATCGAATCCACAACCGTCGCGTTACAGCCACACCTTTGTGCCTATGAGCCACGATTGCTTAAAAGATTTAATATGTACTTTAATATATCTATCAGTTTTTTTTAATATTTTCTTCCTTCTGCGAAGCTCATTTTAATATTAGATATATCTCTATGTAATGTTTAAAACATTTCATTATATTAACAAACTTTATAAATTAACATTTTATATTATTATATCAAGTACTGAATGTTGCATTTTTTATTAAAAACTTCTACAGTTGCTAAAAATACTGCCTTTTGGACTCATGTGATATAAATGTGAAGTGCATGGTGTAGTGTTTTGTGAATTTTATATAGTATTAATGGATTTATAACAAGAAACGCATTTTAAAATAATTTTATAATATTAAGAAAAAATTTTTTTTGTAAAACAAACATAAGTAATTATAATCTGAATCGGTTTTTTTATATTTCTGTCATCTGTCGTTGTCTCTCTTTATGTGATAGACAGAGACAGAGCTTTATAACTTAATACTTCTGACTTTTAGTTATATAATAGTTATTTTTATTTTTAAGTACGTTTTTCTAGAAAAAGAAAGAGATCTACGATTTTAAACCACGTTTCTCCATTTAATAATAAGTAATGTGTGAAACAAAATTTTGACATGCATTCTTGGTAGCCAAATAGTTCCAAAAGACAATATTTTTTAATTTAGTAAAAACACACTTTTATTTATAGTTATTTTTATTTTATTGAATATTTTAATTTTATTTAAAAATCTGGACGAATTTAGCTACCAATTTTAATTGGAGGTAGGAATGGTGGTTAGATAATGGTGAGCAAGTACCATGGAAATTATAACAAAACTGAATATTTTAAAATAAAATTAAAGAATATATATTTTTTCGAACTTATTGTTATGATACTACATATGTTCTATAAATATAACATATTGAGAAGCGCCTGGAGGAGCTGCGCTTTAAAACCGAAGATATTTTAAATTATGTTCAATTGCATTACCCAGAGTGGGAATCGAACCAACAACCCATTGTGCGTATTTGTCAAGGTATCATCAATAAATGTACATATCTGATTTCGGCAATTGTTAATTATATTTTATTTCATTATTTTAATTTCTCCATTTTCTCTTAAGTTTGCAAATAAAACTTTAAAAAATATTAAAAATCATTATTTTTTATAATTTCCATCGTATTAATCTCTGACAGTTAAAAATAAACAAAAAGCATGCAGTTTTTTTAATTCTTTTTCTTACCTCAGCTCCTGTTCAGTGACAGCCAACGTTCTACCGCAGGCCGCCGTTTTATTTGATAATTCCTCATAATCTAACGATTTTGATTCTATCTGTGATTTTAGTTCTAGAAAAAAAATATATAAATATATTTTTTTACAACTAGATTCTAGTCTAGTTGACTATTATTTTAGTATTATTAATCTGTGCTTAAGTTCTAATTTATATGTTTTATCCATATGTTTGTCAAAGTTTGTAATAAAAAAAAGTTAACAGTGCAGTCACATGCTGTTCTATCGTACAACAAAGGTTTGAATATGTTTAAATATTTATTTGCGATTATGCACTAATACATATATATTTATGTCGTGATGACGTCTTATAAATAGATGAACGCGACACACTTAGCCCGCACAAAACAGCATGACTCATTGTCACGTTCCGCCCGAGCCGAGCTTGCAAGCGAGAGCTGAACAAGCAATAGCACGATTCATTCTGGAGGCATTACGTATTGAGAGGCGAAACTCAACGCCGCGTTTTGTTTCATTATAGCAAGCAAGGAAATTAAAATATTAAATATTTAAGTATTAAATATTTAAGTGAGAATCGAACCTATAACCTGTTGCGTTTGCAATGGCATGCTTGATGGCTTCAAGATATTTTTATTATACCTTTAATTTCCTCCAAAAGCTGAACTTCATGGTTAGCTCGCTGCTCGTCGCCCTCTTGCTGACATTCCCTCTTCATACGTTCGAGACAATCTTCTTTGTCCGACATGAATCTGTCCCATTGGTCGTCTAAAAGGAAAATAAATATATATTTAAGCATAAATAGATATTATATTTAAAATAATACTAAGTATTCAAATTTGTGTTTAGGTGAAAATCATTTGTTATTATCTAAAGGTACTATAAAACTACACATATTATAAAGCTACAGAGTTTGTTTCTTTGAAGGTCTTAATCCCAAGAACTATTTGTTCGTTGAATAGTTAATTTATCGAGAAACGCTATATTATATACAGTAAGTTATATAACATCAGCTATACATAATTTTTAAGTGTATAAAATGTCACGTAGTTTTCCATTTTATTAAAAAAATATATATATTTATTAATATTTTCATTTCTTTCTTTCCATTGAGTTACACTCAACACGCAATGCCTTGTCTTAATACTTGCAGGATACAGCGTGAAACTGAAAAAAAATGTAAATAATAATACTATACTTATAATATTGTACAAACTAAATTACTGTCCATTTTTGGCTCGTTTTAAACTCATACGCGTTTAATCTTTTAAACTTACCCATCTCCTGACGATGTTTTTCTTTAAGTTTATTAATTTGGTCATTCTTCTCAGCGATGAGATGAAGTTTAGTTGATTCTAGAAGTTTCTTCGCTTCGGCTGCTGCTGTTCGCTCTCTTTCTTCTACTTCTCTTAATTTCTCTGACCATTCTTTTATTATTTGTTCTGGAATTTTTATATTGTTTTATATTTTTACGTTATATTTTTTTATTCGCTTTATGTTGTATCTCGTATATAGCAGGGTAAGTAGAGGAACCTTATGTTAAGACACTCAGGTCTCCATAATACACATAATAATTTTTAAGAAATTGCGTGTTGTATCGCGGAGCACAACGTTGATCGTATTTTGTCTTGTAACAGGAGCGAGGAAATAAAAATAATTCATTCCTCGAGAGGGAATCGAATCCACTATTATTATTTTACTGTTGAATGACCTACATATTATTTTTATATATTTTTTGTATAATAATAATTTAGTTTATTATAATAAAATTAAAGCAAAAATTACATCGATCTTTTATAGTTTGTTGTATTTTTATATTTGCAAAGAAATCTCGTCTTTTGATTTATATAAATTAAATATGTATTATATAAATTAAATATATTCTGAGGTTGTTGTAGTGTACGATTTTTTTGGGGAATGTTAGGATTCTTTTAAAATTTCAATTGTAGTTGTTAAAATATATGTTCGAATATGGGTAAAAAGCGAAGAACTTAGGTGTGTATTTACAGCTCTCATTTGTGGGACAGATCTTGAGATACGTTTAGATCTACAAAAAATGGTATAAACGGGTGTCACCTTTTTCATTTTCAAATCTCTCGTTCATAGCGTCGATGTTGTTAGCGTAATTAATATCGGCTTTGTCCAATAAGTGTCGGAGCTGCAGGACGTCCCAGTCGGCCTTGCTGTGGGCCTCCGCGAGGGCGGATTCGAATTGAGATTCCTTTGATGCTAGCACTTCTTTTAAGTTTTCAAACTATAAATAAAAAAAAACATTATCATTATTATATTTTTTTAGAGTAAGCCTAGTGCTGTGTACCCTGCTACATGTGGGTGTGAAGCAGGTCTCACCCTCGTGGCCAGCTCGCGCAGCTTGCGGTCGGAGTTGCGCGCGTCGCGCTCGGCGTCGGCGCGCAGAGTGGCGAGCGCGGCGCGGCTGCGCTCCGCCAGCGTGCGCTCGAGCAGCGCGCGCGACGCCGCCGCCGCCTCCGCTGCGCGCGCCTGCTCCGCCGCCTGCTGCTGCTGCAGGCGCGCCACCGCCTGCCAAGGGCAATTGTGCTACTTTACTATGGCAGTGTACGCAGGGAACAACGCCTCGGTTCGGGTTGTTACCAGAGTAAATTAATAGAGCGGTTTATTCCACTAATTGGAAATCGAAACCACAACCGCCACATTGAGTTCTCTTAATGTTTATTTACGCCCAATATTAATAATCTATCTCCAACGTCAATCTTCGATTGTTCCATATATCTATCCAATCTCTAGATTTCGATATGATATATGGA
This sequence comes from Heliconius erato x Heliconius himera, assembly GCA_013421005.1. Lineage (NCBI taxonomy): Eukaryota > Metazoa > Arthropoda > Insecta > Lepidoptera > Nymphalidae > Heliconius > Heliconius erato x Heliconius himera. The sequence continues at coordinate 12,041 of JAATLQ010036444.1, read as the reverse complement.
ACAATCGAAGATTGACGTTGGAGATAGGTTATTAATATTGGGCGTATATCTATCCAATCTAGAGATTGTATAAATATATGGAACAATCGAAGATTGACATTGGAGATAGATTATTAATATTGGGCGTTATAAAATAAATAAAATAAATCAGCTTCACGCTGTATCCCGCACACTGCAGGGTAGGCAGAGGGAACCTAGTGTTAAGACACTCCGTTCCCCACTTTCTGCCGAATTCTGGAAGCATTACGTGTTGAGTGACAGAACTCAACGCCGCTAATGTTTATTTGTTAGCTTATATTGTTTTTATCTAGAAATCTAGATACTTTATAGAAAAATGTAGCAACAATAGATTATAATCGATCATTTAATTAAAATATCAGTTGACGACTTGACTATAACCATTTCGCATAACATCAACAAACAAAATTCATTCGAACCTGTAAATGCTGATCCTCTCTATCCTGCTTAACCTTTTCTTCTTTCTCCAACAAATCCTTCAATCTATGTATCTCCAGCTTAAGTGATTCTTCTCTCGTCTCTACCTTCTGAAGCTGTAGAGTGAGAGACTGAACAGATCTTTGCTGTTCTGATGCAAGACCTCTAAGTTGCTGTAGTTCTGCGATGTGAGAGGCAGACGGTGGTGCCGATTTGAGTGCCTCCAATGATTCTGATAGCTGGAGAAAACAAATAGCTTTGTATTAAAATCAAATCAACAAATGTGTTTATATATAATGCTATACGGCTATACCACTACAGCCTTAAATAAATAAATTGCCTAAAATTGGTAATTTATTTATTTAAGGCTGCCGTGTCAAAAATCACAACATTTCGATATCCCACTCCCACTGAATTTTCACCCAATAAATATTATGTGCCCAATGTTCACAAGTGTGATATAGTATAAAATATTTAAGATGAACTTCTTGGTTAACTTTTGCGTGGATTAGGTAATATTACCTTTTTTAGTCGTTTCCTCAGAATTCGGGATGAATCTCTTTGGGGCCATCGAGGATTCGATTCCCTCAAATATTTAATATTTTCATTTCCTCTCTCTGGTAACACGGCAAAGCGCGGGGTTGAGTCCCGCCACTCAATAGCCACGCAATACACAATGCCTCGAAAATTAGGTGGAAACTGCGGAACGAGTGTCTTAACACTAGGTTCCTACCCTGCTATGTGCAGGATACAGTGGGAAGCTAAAAAAACATAATAACAACCTACTATAAACACTCACCACCCTCTTCTCCTTCTCGGCGTCTCTGGCCCTCTTCTCCAGCTCCCTCATCTTCCACTCGCAGTCGGCGAGTATGCGCTCGGCGCGCGCGGCGGCCTGCGAGCGCGCCGCCTCGTGCGCCTGACGCCACTTCGTGGTGTCCGCCTCCGCTAGGGCCAGCGCCTGGAGGTTAAAGGTTACACATTTTTAATGATCATAATGGGCAATTCAACAAAAAAACAACAGCCTATTCACGTCTACTGCTAGATAAAAACCTTTCCAGTGGCACTCCACTAAGTTCCAATGTAAATATTTAATAAAGGAACATTGGAACTTAGTGGAAAATAAAAAAAATATGGTTTAAAAAAAATCTATACAACCAAATCAAATTGCATAAGTATAACTGTGTACATTTTCTTACCTCTTTAGCCTTCTCCTCCTGCTGTAACTTCTCCAATTCCAGCCTCTCTTTATCCTGTTCCAAAATTCGTACTCTTGCCTCCAGTTCAGCTTGGCGTGCATCAGCATCTTGGAGTTCTGATCTAAGATTTTTGACTGCATCCTCTATAACACAACAAAATAAAATTATTGGTAAATTAAATATAGTAACATAGGTGAGACCTACGGTACATAAAAATCAACTCAAAAATTCTATTCCTCCAAATATGGTTGTGTAATTTTGTACAATAGCCACAAATAGTTTAAATAAAAAAATATTTATAAAAACAAAAACCCCGTCTGCACAAAACCAAAAAGAAAATAAACAAGCCCAATAGTTATTAGTTAGGATTAACAGTCGGGACTTCTAAATTATGCGGGGTTCCTGGTAAAGATTTTATTAATTGAAGATTTTCTTCTAGGTCCCTATTACCGCTGAAGGCCTCTGCCTGACGTAGTGTCATACTACTCGCTGAGACTCGGACCATTACATATTGAGTGACGAAATTGAACGCCGCAGGCACAGAATTTCACTGTAAACGCGACAGTTGGAGGTCCGATTCTCGGAGTAAAAAAATATTTTTATTTCCTCGCTCTGCAACGCCACGCTTTGTCTGCATAAAGCGCGGCGTTGAGCTCCACCACTCAACATAAAATGTCTTGAAAAAGAAGTGCGTGGGGGACGGAGTGCCTAAGCGCTAGGGTACCTACTGCCTACCCTGCTATATGTAGGATACAGCGTGAAGCTAAATGTATAATGTTATAGTAAAATATACCTATCCTCCTTTGTAACTGGTCAGCTAAGTCAGCAGAACATCGTCTGGCCGCGGCTAGTTCATCTTCCAAGGATCGACTCCTTTGCCTCACCAATTCCGATTCCTTGTAAGCAGCAGCTAAATCATTTTTGAGTTCTGAAAATACAAAATATATAGGATTATTTACTAGTTTTTAATATGAGGACATGAACTTAACAGTTTTTCCCGTTCTCTTACTAATTTTCTCTAGTTGTCTGCCAGTCGCTCAGTAACGGAAAAGTTTTATAAATAAAAAAAATATTTCGTGAACTAAGTACAGAACAGAACTGAAGATTTTAGTAATTAGCCCCATAATATCTATAACATTAATAAATATCACAAGTTTAACTTTCACAGTTAATTCTCAAAAACTTGACAGAGCAGCAGACAAAGTGGCACTGATTGAAGCGCTGATGTATCCATGCTCTTTTATATATTTATAGCTATTGACAAAAATGATAATATAATCCTAACCAGAGAGCAGCATTGAGTCCAGCCATTCAACGCGGAGTGTCTCGATAATTAGGCGGTGCATGGAGAACAGTGTGTCTTAACACTAGGTACCTTCTGCCTACCTTGCAAAATACAGGATATAAAATGAAGATAACCACAACTTCTTGATGTTGCATCCCCGTCCTCCGATTACTCCGAATTCGAGGGTTTTATTTTGAAGATATTTATATTACCTTAACAAATTGAGCTTTTAACAGAAGTTTAGCATAATATAGAAATTTTCTACTAGTATATAAACTAGAAAAAAAAGCTGATCTTCAAATGGTTGCAAATATTTCATTAAAGCATGGCTAAGGGCACTCTTCATTAAGTCACTTTTCAAACAAAGTAAACTAAATCAAAATCGGTTCATCCGTTTGAGAGTAACGATGCCACATGACACATACATGGATACGTCAAACTTACACATCCTTCACAACATCCTTCTTTTTCCACTGGAGGTTAATATATAGGAAACGTTATCTAGAAGGAAATACTAAGGAGGTACTTTCTGCCTTCATCGCTAGATATAAGGAAATAAAAAATATATATTGTTTCAACAATTTCAAAGTTATTTTGGTAATCCCAATTTCCAAGGTAGCGTTATTTTGTGACAGTTTGAAGAACAATGTATTGTATGAAGCAGCCAAGAGGAAGATTTACTTTGTTTATTACAATTGTAATTACCCTTTTAAGATTTGGCAAAATTTAAGTCATGTCAGTCATGTCAATTGAGGTGAAGTCAAATATACATTTTTTGCTTTCTTCTTTCTTTGAAATAACGAATAAGTAAAAGATTGATTTTGAAATCGGTAGACTTACCAGCGGTTTCGCTCATAAATTATTTACCAGCGGTTTCGCTCATAAATTATTTACCAGCGGTTTCGCTCACATGGTCGATTAAAAATAATTATCAATTGTGTTTAACACATGATGTATTTTAAATGCGGACATGGTTTACGTGTTGTAATATAGCGCATAGCTTTCTTCAATAAATGGACTTTTGAACAGAAAAAGGATCTCGCAAATATTTTCCACAGGTCGGAGTCGAATCCACGACCAATGTGATTACAGTCAAAACTGTCTCATAGCGTCATATCGGTGGTAAATAGGCGAATATAATATAATATTTAATAGGTAACGGTGTGTCTTAAGTTAACACTAGGTTCCCTCTGTCTTCCCTGCTATATGCCGATTCAGCGTGAACCTACTTCTTTCCTTGATGGGATTCGAAACCGATACTCTACGGTAGACTGTGTCTAAATAGACACACGCTACACAATAATGACATGGTATCTTGTTGTATAAATAACATAAACACACTGATTTCTCAATGGCCCCTGGCGTCCAGCCAGGATGTAAATTTCATGAAAATACTCGATTATTTCATAGATATCAATTGAAATTTGATTCGTTATTAAATGCGTAATACATATTTTAATCGACATTAAAAAAAGGAAGTTATCAGTTTGACATGTAATGATGTATGCATGTGACGTTGTTCGTATTGGATTCCAAATCGATACACGGAAGGAATGTTTGTATGTTTGTCCGCGCATAGTCTTTCTGTAACCGTCTTTTTTAAGGTAGATTATCAATCGACTGTATTCTTTTTTATGTTTGTTACCTCAGAACTTTTGATTGCTTGCTTGTGCCTCCCGTGTGACCCCATTAATTTGATTTGGTCCATTTCTGACAATGATATCCATGAGAAAATCATATCTTAAATTTGCATTAAGTACGTGCGCGACAAAAGGACGAATAACTCCACTGTCTCGCCAAACGATTTCGATCATTCTTTTTTTTATTTGAAAGGATAGTTAGGTTAGGTTCTGATTACGGAATCCAGTGGAAGTAGGTTTTTATTGTTAAAAATTGTAATTATTTTATTTGTATGTAGTATCTTTAGTTAGAAAGCTCAATGCCACGCTTTTTCTTGTTACCGGGGCATAGAAATGAAAATAATAGATTCCCCTGTGTGGGAATTGAACCCATAACTGCCGCGTTGACAGGCATACACTGCGGTAGGCATAGAGGCATATATTTGCCTACTCTGCGTTACGACAGTTTCTATTCTTTCTTAGCATACATGTACCTGGGAGGTGAAGTTGGTATTAAAATGTGGGTGTGGTTTCGTTGAAGCCGAGACAGCGTACCACTAAAAAATACCCAGAGTTTTGCCGCAGTACAGTGATGGTGATGTACTCAAGAATGCGAATACCAACCAGTCCGATGTGCCCACGTCCCCGTCGTACCTCCTGGGACCTTCTGCGACCGTGTCTCGGCACGCCCACCATCCAGAATAAGATCGCAGATGCCAAGGGCAGAGGGCGAAAGGCGAGTCACAGGCGCCTTAAAACCTGTCCACTCGGTAGGGACGCAACCTGTTACAAAACGGAGTGAGGTCCAGCGCTCAAAGGTGGCAGCCCCATCATGGACCTAGGATGCAGAGGGCTAATCACTCACTCATCTGAAAGCAACCTGATTACGAAAGGAAAAGAATATTCTACGGACCGGATTATAACTAAACGACCTGGCTATCCAAAAACGGAAAACGAATTCAAGTTATGTACATGGAACTTGCGAACACTATTTGGACCCGCAGGCTTTCAACTCTTATGCCAACAAACATGCGGTGCAGGAAATGCGATGAACCGGAAAAGGGATACTAGAGAAACGAGAGTATTCAGCATACTACAGCTGTCATGAGAAACATCATGTCTTGGGAACAGGTTTCATCGTGAGCAAACGAATCAGACATATGGTGATCGATTTTCAACCAATAAATGAGCGTATCTGCAAGATCCGGCTTAAAGGACGATTTAGGAACTACACAATTATCAACGTTCACGCACCAACAGAATAATCGGACCCGGAGGAAAAGGAAATTTGGTACTATACAGTTGAAGATATATACTCCCACTCTCCCAAGGGTGACATTAAAATTATCATCGGAGATTTTAACGCTAAGGTCGGCAGCGAAGATATATACAGGCCAGTTGTAGGGAAACACAGTCTGCATAAAGAGTGCAATGACAACGGTGCCCGCCTCGTCAGTCTAGCAACATCACTTAGCATGGTGGTGGGTAGCACTTGTTTCCTCCATAAGGATATTCATAAGATTACGTGGCTCTCTGCTGATGGCATTACACGTAACCAAATAGGCCATGTCCTTATAGATAGTAAACATTTCCCTGACCTCCTTGACGTCAGAACCCATAGGGCAGCCAACATCGACTCGGTCCACTATTTAGTGGTTTGTAGGATTAGAGCGCGTATCTCACGATATAAATATACCAAGACGTCGAGAACAAATAAAAAAATTAACATCTTAAAGTTGAATAGAAATAAAGAGCTTAAAACAAAATATGTGGACGCTATTTCTAGAGAACTGTCACAACTAGAACATACGGACAGTAGTAATGACCCAAATAGGACCTGGGGTTATCTTCGGAATGTCTTGACTAAAGCTGCAACTGATGTTCTTGGCGTAGAAGAAAGACCCACACGCAATCCGTGGTTTAACGACGATTGTCAAAAACTTACAAATGCCAAAAATGAAGCCCACAAACTATTGCAGCAGAAGTATACTCGAAAACGAAGGGAGGAGTACCAGCTATCCAGAAGGAAAGAGAAAAATTTACATAAAAAAATGAAACGACTACATGAAGAACAACATCTGAAGGAAATTGTATGGCAATTGTATGGCTTTTATGGCCAGATAAAACAAGGGAGAAAATCATTTAAGCCCAGAGCCTGTGCTTGTAGAGGTAAAGACAGAGAGTTACTTAGCAATAAGGGTGACATAATTAAGAGATGGGTTGAGTATTTCCAGGACGTAGTTAACGGTCCTCATAACACCACCATATCCACCACCATCATTGGTTTACAACTGAGAGGACAAAATGATGATAGCGTATCGGAACCTACTCTCGAAGACATTAAGATGGGCATCCAACAACTTAAAAATAATAAGAACCCCGGTTGCGACCACATCCCAGCGGAATTAATAAAGTATGCTGGAGAACGTTTCGAGAGGGAATTACACAAACTGATTATTCAGATCTGGAATAAAGTATCTATGCCCGAAGAATGGGGGACTGCTGTTATCTGCCCCTTACATAAGAAGGGGGACGTATTGGAATGTCAAAACTACCGGGGCATATCAATTTTGAACACTGCTTATAAAGTGTTTGCACGTGTTTTGTTTAACAAACTACAACCATACGTTGAACCCTCTTTAGCAGAATACCAATGCGGCTTCCGACCTAATCGCTCAACAGTGGACCAAATATTTTCACTAAGGCAGATCCTCGAGAAAACTCTCGAATTTAATGTGACCACACACCATTTGTTCATTGATTTCAAGGCAGCATATGACAGCTTGCACCGCAATTTCCTGTACCAGGCAATGATTGAAATCGGTATCCCATATAAATTAATCTCCCTTACCCAAATGACGTTGAAAAATACTCGAAACGTCGTTAGAGTTCAGGCGGACCTGTCGGAACCGTTCAGCACTTATGACGGACTCAGACAGGGTGACGCGCTCTGTTGTCTGCTTTTCAATGTTGCGTTAGATAAGTGTATCCGCGACTCAAAGATTGAGACTACTGGCAACATATTCTTTAAGTCAGTCCAAGTGTTAGGATATGCAGATGATCTGGATTTAATAAGAAGATCTCTGCCTGCAGTAGAAAGTGCGTACCAAGCTCTGACAAGGTTATCTAAGGAAGCCGGATTTCAAATTAATGCAACGAAAACAAAATATCTAAAAGTGTCAAAACAACTACACGCATTACCGTCCAATATAACAATTGGCAGTAGCACTTTCGACTGGGTTAGTGAATTTGTGTATCTCGGCTCTTTAGTAATGCAGGACAACAATGTAACTTTAGAAATAAGCAGAAGAATAATGGCGGCTAACAAATGCTATTTCGGACTGCTAAGATACTTCCGATCCAAAATACTTTCAAGAAGCATAAAAATACTTCTCTACAAGACATTGCTAAGACCGATATTAACATATGGATCAGAGAGTTGGGTGCTGAGCAAAAAGGACGCAAACAGACTACTTATTTTTGAGCGCAAAATCTTAAGACGCATATTCGGGGCAGTGTTGGAAAATGAGCAATGGCGAACTCGGTACAACCACGAACTCTACCACATGTATAACGAACCAGGCATAATAAATAATATCAAAGTTGGACGCCTACGATGGGCTGCACATGTGGAGAGAATGAGTGAGTCTAGGACACCTAAATCCTTGTTGTATGGTACACCAGATGGACGGAGAAATCGAGGCAGACCAAAACTCAGATGGTTGGATGGAGTTGAGCAAGATCTGAGAACTCTGGGCATAAAAAATTGGAAGAAGAAAGCCAGGAATAAAGCAGAATGGAGGGATATTCTGGACCAGGCCAAGGCCCACCCGCGGCTGTAGTGCCTTTGATGATGATGATACATGTACCTAATCCACATAATTAAATAATTAAATTTTAGAAAATGTGCTATTAACTTGGTGTCGATGGCCATGGGCATCAATTGAGCTGGACTTTGCAACTCGAAACAAATGGCTTATCTATAAAGGTGGAAAGCGAAAAAAGACTAACGTATTTATTTAGAAAACGTATAAAAATTTGAATGTAGCGGGACTCGAAACCGCGCCTCCTTGAAACCGACCAGACTAACGTGTCACTAAAAATTCTCTGTGGATAAACAATATAATATGCAATCAGCTTCTGGCCATCGTGACGCAGTGCCACCGTAACATCTGCAACTGACCTTGCTGGAATAGATAAAGATAAACTAATATTAAATCCACTTCACTCCATATTTCAATTTCGCAAAATGCATGTGGTATTAATTGAAATACTTCAAGAATAGCTAGCCAGCTTTTGGTCTTGAAGTATGAAGTATAAAAAAAAATCTGAAGAGAGGTTTGCGAGCACGCCTTGCCTTGCCAGAACGCCATACTTTGCTAAAGCTGAGAACTGAAAATAATTGGATGAATTATCCGAGTGGATATTATACCGAGTGGAAATCGAACTCGCAACCGTTGCGTTTACAGTCACACGCTGTGCCGCAGCGCAATTATGTCTTAATATATGTAGATAATCATCAAGACGCCAACAGAGGGGTATTATAAGTATGACGTATCTGTGTTTGTGTTTATGTGCATGTCTCTCTAGGTCTAGTCCAAACATAGGGACCGATTTTGATCTACCTTTTTTTTTGAAACGTGACCTTATCAGGAGTGTTCGCAGCCACGATGCAAGAAAACATGTTTAGCCATTTGAAAAACTTGAGCTCTTTTCTAATTGATGAAAGGACGGAAAAAGAGATACATGCGTTGGGATTTTTTTTTATTCTAAAATTAGCTCAAATAAATCTCTCATATCTAAATATCTCAAAAATTAGCTGCCCTAGGCTCAAGCGTTACTTCTCCTGTTGAAAAATTCGAGCCTAAATGAAAAAAAAGATCTTTACTCACGTTCAATTTCCTGGTCTTTCGCCTCAATTTCCTTTCTATAAGCGACGAGCAATCCCCTAGCGCGCTCAGCCTCGTCGCATCTTGTGTCAGCTAGTTCAGTCAACGCGGTCACCTGGGATTGGAACCTGCTCTCTTGGCTGACGAGATCCTTCCTGGAAGAGAGTAGACGGGTTTAAGCATCGTGTTTCGTCTAGATTTAAAAAGTTAATTTGGATTTGGTCTGGACCATAAACTTAGTATACATATATTGTAGTCAATTTAAAAAAATATATGTTCGAGAGGCGAGACTCTAAAACTGCGTTTTGTTTTGTTAAAGGAACTAGGTAATAAAAATATTTCGTTACTCAGAGCGGGAATCGAACCCTTAACCGTCACGTTTATAGTTAGACGTTGAGTCGCCACGTCATGACGGCCCCAATAAATATCATTCTACAAGAATTCAATTGATATAGAACATGCGTTAATAAAATATCTCTAAGTTTATTTTAAAAGAACTATAAAAATCCAATTTGTTTTCACAAATCTATCCTTATGTGCATCTGGTTTTAGAATACATTCAAATTCATTAGGAAAAACCGATCATTTGCAATTGGACTCGTCCACCGAGGGTTCCGTGCCAATTTCATGATTAGGTCTACGGGAAGTATCCGTATAAGTTTGGTTTAAAAAGAAATTGACACTTAATAAAAATACTTATATGAAAAGTGGGGGACGTAGTGTTACCGCTAGGTTTTGTTTGTTCACTATATAGTATATAGATACTATATAACCGCAACCGGAATTTATTTCGAAAATTTATTTAAGATGAGGGTTCGATTCCTACTTAAGAGAATTAACTGTTCTCATTTCCTCGTTCTACTAACAAGGCAAAGTGGCTTTGAGCTCCGAAACTCAGATTAAGTGGTCGTGTGTTCAAATCACACACAAGGTAATATCTCGAACACGAGGCTGAGCGAGGAGAACAGAGTATAATAACACCAGGCTCCTACTGCCTACTTTGGTAAATTGGGATACAGTGTGAAGAAAAGAAGATACGAAAATAAATAAAAGCTATTTATACAATAGCTAGGCATATTTCTTTTTTTTTTAGGGCGTTTGGACGGCATATAAGGAACGGAAACTCAAATCCTATCCCTAATATACTAATATTATAAAGCTAAGAAATGTATTTGGTTGAACGCGCCAATCTCAGGAACTACTGGTTCATATTAAAAAAAACTGTTTGTGTTGTAAAGTCCATATATAGAGGAAAACTCCCAAATCAATGGACTATACATATAGACTACATGACGTAGCTGCACTAGGAATTGTTATTTCTTTGACCAAGTGAATGGAATTACAGGTAAAAATTTGTGTCTATATGATTTATCGATAAAATTATATGTGATTTATAATATATAATTTACCAAGAAATTATGACACACTAATGGCGGGATTTAACGCCGTAACTCAGGCGTGTGTTTAGTCTAGATCTAGAAAGTTTATTTTGATTCAGGTCTGAACTATAAACTTAGTTTGTATTGAGGTCAATTGTAGTACGTTCACATCGACCTAAATTCATGGCTGCATATGGCAGGACAGGAAAAAAGCCTAGTGTCAAGACACTCCACAACTTACAAGGCACGATGCAGTATGCAGTAAAAACTAAGAACACACATAAATTTTATAAATTTATGTGTATTCTTTCTAATTATTATATCTCTTTCTTTTAGCTTCACGCTGTATACTGTAGGGTAAAGAGAGAAAAAATAGTGATAGAACACTCTATTATAATATTATTTTTTTCATTTTTATTGTAGTCAGATACGAATTGTTTTTTTTTAATTTCATGAAATGCATCTTCATTTACAAAAATCGAACTTGCTACCTACATTACAAAATAAATACACGCCACTGTAATATATTAAACAGTTAACATATTCCTCGCATGTTTACTTACAAATTAACATACATAAAGCTAATATATGTATGTATTTTCATTACACAAATACTTAGGAACATGTGTTTTTTAACGAAAGTAACAGTATTCAACCGAGCGTTTCGAATTCAAGTTTAATAATTTCTATGTAAATGTAGTGAAAACTCAGTTATGGGCGTGGCATACTTTGTTGTGGTTGTGGATTCAAATTTTATGAATAAATAGGTTTTACCTATGACTTCGCCCGCGTGGTCAAATGGAAATAACTTAAAAAGTTATGATACATACAAAAGGTATAATGGGTTGCTTTTGAGTTATTAACGTTTTTTTTTGCTTGAAGCTGTATCCCGCACATAGAAGGGTAGGCAGAGGGAACCTGGGAATCTAGAGTTAAAGCACTCAGTTTCCAATAGGACACTTCCGTTCCCCACTTTTTGGCTAAATTCTGGAGGCGTGTTTAGTGGCGTAACTCACTGCCTCGTTACTAGAAGGAGAAAATGAAAATATTAAATATTTCAGTCCCCCGGGTGGGAATCAAACCTACAACCGTCACGTTACAGCCACACGCTTGCACGGCGCCACGACGGCCTCAATATTTATAATATATATTAGTAAAAACAATGACTCATAGCATTAAATCTAATTCTTTGTCTGCATTTTGGAATTTTGCCATACAATATGTAAATACGCACT
>JAATLQ010036443.1:0-38454 GCA_013421005.1 Heliconius erato x Heliconius himera | reverse complement strand
AGAACATATAGTCATTTGAAAGATGTGGATATTGAGCCCTATGTAAGCAAGATGCTCGGTACCGGTAAACTTGGGTTTTCATTAGTTCGAATCACAGCATTGCTAGTCAGCTCCGGTCGTCTATGGATCGGTACGAGCAACGGTGTTGTAATTTCCGTTCCGTTGTCCGACGGTGACGACGGTGCCGCCATTCCATTGTGCTCTATGGCGCACGCGCAGCTCAGCTTCCACGGGCACAGAGAGGCTGTTACGTTTTTCGTGGCTGTGACTGGTGCTGAGTCGCCAGCCCAAGCACAGGCAATGACGCCTTCGCCGCCGCCATCGCCTGAGAGGGCTGCCTTAGCTGCGCCGCCCTCGCCTGATGCTGATGCCGCCCCCGCCGCCCTAGCCACCATAGCTGCCCCATTGCCAGCCCCAGCGCCGCCCACGCTCGTGATATCCGGTGGTGAAGGATACATCGATTTTAGAATAGGTAATTATTACTTACATCATTTACATACATTATACATAGTAAATTAAGATTATAATTATTTTATTAATATATTATCACTAGAGTATGTAAAGATTGAGTTACATTACACATTATTATACATTTGCGTTACTGCCTGCGCGCACACACATCAACACATAATATGCGTCTTACACTAACAATTACACACTCGTGTGTTTCTACTCGCGTACACACACACATGCATACATACATACACACACACACACATACATACACACACATGCACACACACAAACACGTGTCGGCCACTTGTATGTTGACAGTGTTACCTCATCGCGTCCACTTTTCCCAGCGACGTCATCGTATCGCTTTGCTTGCTTCATTTCGTCATTCGTCGTAATTCGTAACGTTACTGAGCTTGTGTTCTATGTATAGGTAAAGATGACTTTCACTCACATTATCTGTAAAGTACGGTCGACAAGTCGTCGCCTCCCAACAGTTAACTGCAGATAAATGATTCAGATTCTGATCTGATTCAGATCTCATTTTAAGATCTTTTCTTACTATTAATTATTTTCAGTGATCAATGCGCAAAAGTTCAGAACGCCAACGTTAACGACTCGTCAACCATATTTCGTGACCATCCATAAATGACGTCACACATAAATGGGAAGTCGACCAAATGTGACATTGTCTAACAAGGGTACCTACCTACTTTACGCGACACAACATTTCAAAATATAATATATTTTTTCGGAACCACTGTTTTAATTTGATAATTTCTAAATGTAATATTGCCAAATATGACGTGACGTGACGTCAGACTAAGTAGGGGAAATCTGAAAAATGTGACCAGATATGACAAGGACGGGTCAAAAAATTATGAAAATCGTGTGATGTAATTTATGGATGGTCACTTATCACAATATTTAAAAAGTTTATGAACATTTTAGTTAATAGATTCTATTTGTAGCAAGCATTTATAAAGTAGGTAAACAGAGCTTTTCTGAATTTGACAAATAATTAGTAGTGTTGTAGCTTACTGTTATTGACGTCCTGGTGCTACAATCCAGCTTACCTAACTTATTTAATCTCCGTTATTATATATATATATATATGTACGTATTTATAAACATTTGCTTTTTATACAGGTGGTAGCTTCCAGTAGGACTGACATTACTGACATTTCTATCTAACTTGACGATCCAAAAGTGCTTGTAATAGCCTAATCGAATAAAAAAATTGATAGTGTATAAATATTCTGAATTTTAAAAATAATAAAAAAAATATAGTGATAATGAGAATAAGGATGAGGACCGACTGTTTATAGTATTTTCAATTTTAAATAAAAAATGCAAATACCCTTACCTCAACCTAATTTTTTTTAATATTATATTCAATCCGGATGGAGCCCGAATCTGATTATTTACTTAGTTATGCATAAAATGTTGTAGTTGCCTATTCATTTTTTTGTTTCTATCCAGCAAATTTTTCACTAACATGTAACAAGATGGCGGCGTGTGTCACAACACTTACATATTAGTGGAAATTGAATGCAAGTAAGATATAATCTCACTAATTCCGGCACTTCGATATGTTCAGAAATATTATATACGATGAAAATAATCATTATAAATTTGATACAAATACATGGACAAGGTATTTAAACAAAGACTGCATTGAAAATTGAGAATTATTTTTATACTTTACTAAGTAACTAGTTAATATATAGTTATTAAATAACAGTTATATAAATATCTCTTGATCATCAACAAAAAGCATTATTTAGATTTTATGTAATATTTTATTTACTAATAAATAATTCTAAATCTAAAAATTATTCATTACAAAAAATATTTTCATATGTCTATTGCAGTGACTTTATTGAACCGATGGTAAATTCTTATACAATTTTTCCAATAATATGATATTTTCTAGTGTTAAATAGTGCCGGAATTAGTGAGATGTACTGTATTTATGTACTGTGTGTTATATATCGGTCGCATTTATATTTCTGCCTAGAGGAGCATGCCGATGACGTCAGAGACACAGCCTCCCACATCATTGTATGGCAGATCGTTGACCCCTGAACGTACCTGATAAAATATAAGCAAATATAACCGTTCTAGTCACCGGTACGTTCTTACTTTGATAATCATCAATCATGGGATCATGTCGCTTGGGGCCTCGCACTAACAGACTGCGCTGATACTTAGCTATTTGTTATTATATATGTATATGTTGATTATAAGGATTACTAATATTTATAATGACTAACTTGTGTACTATTGAATATTTGTATTTTTTTTACCACCACCACTGGGGAGGATTAGTTATGTTCATTTCTCTGTACCGCTCTGGCAAGATAAGCTGCGACGTTAAGTTAAGCCATTCAAAATTATTTTGCCTTCTGTCCTATATAGTTTAAAGAGCAAATAAATATACTGTCTTACAGCGGATTCGGAGCTAGAAGAAAGTGCCACAGCTGAGGACAACACGTCGAGCGGGCACAGCTCGCTCGAGCGCGCCGCCCGCAGCCACCTCATAGTGTGGCAGGTGGCGCCCGCCTAGCGCTGCGCCCCACCGCCGCCCGCCCCGCGCCGCCCCCGCCCTCGCCCTCCCTCCGACGGAGACTACGTGTACGTGTGCACGAGCGACAAGCCCGCGGAGACTCTTGTGTGTTAGCGTGTTAAGCGTGCTTGCGGGTTGACGTGGTAGCGTGTTGGTTGGAGGGGTGTGATGGTGCCCATTGACGTGTTAGCTGTTGACATGATATCGTTGATATGTACGAGCGTGGTGGCGTGTTTGCGGGTTAAAGAAATAGCGTGATAGCGTGCCAGCGTCATCCTACGACGGCGGTCACGTCACTACGTATGCACGATTGGCAAGCATGAGACTGCACGCTTGCGGGTCGGAGTGACAGTGGTTATGTTTACATATACACGACTATTAACCGTGAAAACAAGAACTGGTCGCCTCCTCCCGCTATCAAAGACGATCTCGTCGATTAATAGCGTGTTAGTACTTGCGTGTTAGCGCCGCCCTAGGCCAAAAAATCAATCCCGCCCCCGCCCTTGTAGCGTGTTAGCGTATTTAGCGTGTTGCATCACAAGTTTAGCGTTTAAGTATTGAGACTAATGCTTGGTCTCGTTCTACCCAAAATGTTTATGGTGCAAATTTTATTATTTATATTTTATTCATAGAGTAGTTAGGGTTTTTTTTGGTTTGTAATTTTATTGTAAGATTTATAAATAAAGATTTATTTTTATTGTAAGTTTAGCCTATTTAACCCACTGGCACGCTTTATACGCTGTATTGTGATTTTTTTGTTTTAGTTTTGCTCATTTTATTTTGGGAACCATACATAAATGATGTCATACGAATTTCATGATTTGCTGAACCTTCCTCTTCACGTTTTGGAATTTCAAACCTAGAAATTACGTTAGTCCTACTAGTATTTACTATACTTACTAATGTTATAAATGTGAAAGTTTGAAAAGGTGGATGTTTAATTGACTTTCACTTTCGATCAACTATCCACTAGATTATAGGTTGCATATAAACACGGCTCAAAAAAATTGCATGAGTTAATATAAACAGAAATTCCTCAATAATTAACCTTATTACAGCTAGTTAAGTTTTAGATGCATTCACCTAGTTCTTAATGGATAATGAAACATTATACTGCGCGCTATTAATGAGATTTTTATGACATACGCAGTGGACACAAAAAAAACAACTGTATTCTTATGGTAATAAAGTTTAAAATTGCAATAGTAATTTTTCTCAACCAACATTCGACGAGATTGTTGGTATTGTTGTGGCAAATATTGGCCAAACGACGAAATATTTGTATTTAATTGTATAATAATGATTTTTAAGTATTATAAAATTGGATCTGTGTTACCCGAAAGAAAGATACGCCTCCCAAAACCTTACTACCTTACTTACCTACAAATAAGAACACAACACTCTTTGTGCTCTTATATCGGGCCTTAATATATGTAATCCTTGATGTATGTATAATTGATCGAAGACTTTCACGCAAAAACTTCTGAACGGATTTAGATGAAAGTATATTAATATAACTAATTGATCAGAATAATACATTTATGTATTATAAGAATTTGTATAATTTGGCTATAATTAATATAACAATAAATTTAGCCGGGCGAAACCACGGGGCGTTAGTATATTATATTTTGAAATGTGATATCTCTAAATTTAGGCACCCGTGTCACATAGCGTCACACTTCCTCCTTGACGTGTGACGTCATTTATGAATGGCCCCTTTTGTGTATTTAGACGTATTTTAGACGTGTTTGTAAGTAATGTGCTATTTATTATTATTAACATTTTGTTTTAAATGTTATTCCACAAGAATAAAAAAATAATTTTAGAAAACATATTTTGAACATAGCGGTACTCGAACTTACGCCTCTTGGAGACCATCCAAGCGCTCTGACCAATAATTGCAAACCAAGCTACGTCAAAATACAAGGACGTATGGCTTCGTGGTTAAAGCACTTGGAGGATTTAGAAGAGACGTAGTTTCAATTCCCGCTACGTAATTTTTTTATGTTTTCTAAAAATATTTTACGCTATTTATTTATAGTGAATGTATGATATATCGGTGATTCTCTAGTCAGGCGGAATAACTAGAGCCCGAGTGATATCTGCCTTAATATAATATAATAATGTAATGTACTGCGCAACGTTTATAAACTAAGCTTATTTGTCGAATGTATCACAAAAGGAAAAATTTTTTTTACTAACTACATTCTTTTGACTTATTTTTTTTTATTTGTGATTGTGTTTATGATTAAGTTAAGAGATAACTGATGAACCCCATATAAATATGTGTGTGTGTGTTTTTTTTTATGAAAACATTTTTTTGTAGTTTGTACAATTAATATAAAAATGGTGTTGACTTTAACAACGTCTCTAGAAGTGATCATCAGTATCAACATTACATTGCTAATAATATTCTGTAATTTTCAATTATATTCTATAAATTTTATATTAGTTTTTGTGCAATAATTTCCAAATGTGTATAGATAACTGTAAGCCGGGAACGCTAGTTTCTTAGTAAAATGTTTTTTTTTTTAAATTAAGTTATTTACTATAACTTTATAACTCATATTTTTCAATAATTTGTATTGAATTTGTATTTTATTTTAAATACAATAAAAAAATTTGTATTTCTCACGCGTATTAACAACTTCAAAATGTAAAGAAAACAAATTGGGACTCTTTTTATTTATTTTACTTTAATTTTGTAATAAAATACGACTTGTATAATAAATACAGTAGAATCTCACTAAATCCGGCACCATAGACGTATAGGCAGTATTATTGTAATGTTTGTTTCAATGTATTGTATAAACTGTTCAATATAACCTGCGGCTGCGTCCACACGGTCAAATGCAAAGAGTTATGTATGACATGACACATTCTTAGCGCCCGGGATACATCTAACCAAGTTATTTAAGTGATAAACGCAATATAGTCTTCCTCTTTATATGCTTTAGCTTCAGCTTCACGCTGTATCCCGCACACGGCAGGGTAAACGGAGGGAACCTATTGTAAAGACACTCCCCACCTTCTGCCGAAATCTGGAGGCATTGCGTGTGTGACAGAACGCCGCGCTTTGCCTCGACACCAGAGCGAAGAAATGGAAATATAAATTTAAGTAAATATTTCATCTCCTCGAGTGGGGATCGAACCCACAACCAGACGATTTTACAGTCACACTTTGTGCCCCTGCGCCACGACTGACCTCTTTATATGGACTATTCAATATTTGATGATGAACTTTTTAGCCTTCTTGCATAAAAACAAAATGATTTTTGTTATGATCTACAAGTTTTTTTATAAATGATATTTGATTTTTTATAATTATGAAAAAAATATGTAATTACTTAAAATCGAGATGTGTTAATATCTCGATTTTAACTAATTACATATTTTTTGTTGTACAAATTGAAGCGAGAGCATGAACTTCAATATATGGTCTTTAGAGACGGACAGATGGACAATAAAGTGGGAACCCTTAAAACAACCAGACAAACGCGAGTCGGGCTCGCCCATCGAGGGTTCCGTACATAAAATTGGAATCATTGTCTCACTTAATCTAGCTTAGGCTTTAATATCAAAATTTACACCAGTTACGTTACTGACGTTATGTTACTTGCTCCAAATATATAATCGTCGTCGTATTTCGCTGCAATTTCTTGAAGTGCCTGGATTAGTGGGATTGTACTAAAAATATAATAATTAAAATTTACATAAAAAGTAGGCAGGAGTGAGTAATCTCTGACGAGTACGAAGTGTACAAAACATATTATATATGTAATGATAAATTCACCTACACTTGGTGCCATTTTAAAAGTGACGTTTGTAAGCAACGATCCATCTAAATATGTGTGAGGTCTAATATATGGTGCGTTCGCATCAACACCGAAAACCGGGTATTTCTTATAATTACCGTTACGTACTATACGCAGTTGTATTTCGTGATTTGACAACATTCATCAATTAGTAATACCCGGATCTTCGTAATCATTTGAAATACCCGATTGTCGGAGCTACCCGAAAGCACCTTTATGTTTTATTATTATTTATTTTTATACATCATTACAATGAAATTCGCTATCTGCTTTTTTGAAAAAAAAACTTAATTACATATTATAATATATACAAAATTATTATTATTATAAGAAACGTTTTATGTAGATAAACAGTTTTGCATATAATTATAACTAGTGTTTAACTTTTGTCGTTTGTATAATGCAATCAATAAAAAAATGCTGCATATAGATGTATACCTTTTATTTTGTACCTCCTAAAATCAATCCCAACCCTAAAAGTGAAACTGTGTTGGCCAGCTTAAGCTGTGCGCCCTATAAAGTTACTTTGTATTAACCCCCGACGAAAACAGAGGGGTATTGTAAGGCTTATAAGTCTATATATATGTGTATATGAGTGTGTGTATGTTTGTGGCATCGTAGCTCCCCAACAGATAAACCGATTTATAAAGTGTCATTACTATTAAAATTAAATTCATTATACTGTACTATAATAAATAGAAATATTTAATATAATATTGCTAGTCTTGTTTAACATTCCGTCATCCTGCAAAACCATGGCCCACAGCTGGTCTGGCACTCGTCGCAATTTTTAGCTTAGCGGGCGGTGGTCACCACGCAGTGAGTGAAAATAGCCGGCTCGGTGAAGACGATATAACATCTGTCTATAATTTGGTTGTTTCCGTACAAATTTATTAAAATACTTTAAAATAATTAAACATTCATTCATTGACTTTTTGAAATAAGTAAGTCAGTTCACGTAAGGAAGTTGCTTCGTCGTAACGTATGCTTTTACGGTTCCGTACCTTTTAAGCAAAAAAGGAACCCTTATAAGATCACTTTGTTATCCGTCCATTTGTCTGTCTGTCAAGAGTTTTTATCTCAGGAACGCTTGGAGATATCGAGTTGAAATTCAATCTATTTAGTCAGATTTAGTCCCATGATTTACATTTACTTAAATAAAATCGCAAAAGAATGGTTATTTCGACACTACAAAGGGAATCTAAATTACTAGGGTACTTACAGTTGCATTGCCGGCCTTAAAGATGGAGATAGACGCGCTTTTTGAAGGTACCCATGTAAAAGCTGAGAATACAAGCTGAAGCAGCTGGAAACACCACCGCAGGTTGGCTATTTCGCAGTTACGTGGTGCGTGGAAGGAAGTTCCTATGAATTCGCACGGTACTGAATTGCAACGTATCCGATGGTATTTGAGTTTGTGGCGTCTTATGTTGTTAGAAAAATCGGTGGCAGGTTACAAGTCAAACAGTTCCCCAGAACACTCCCCAAAATAAATGCCGTCCACACAGCGGGGAGACGTCTCTACGCAAAGTCAAAATTTCAAGCTTTTCACAAAACATTGGATCCCCAACGATGCGAACATCTCCACGATGTATGATATCAAATGGTTCAAGCTGGTACTGAGATGCACCAGCCAAGAGATGAGGACAGTACTACGTATGGGGCGAACCTGGACCCTATACAGGCCCAATCGTGTTTTGACGTAAAGTACTTAGATGTAAGAAGTGTTTAGGCGTAAGAAACTGAGGATCATCGGCAGATCGAGATGGCTCGCTCTTCTTCGAGCCCATCTTGGCCTTGCGATCATCTAGAGCGCAAGGCCAAGATGGACGCAAGGATCATCGAAAACAATCATGGACGCCATGAAATCAATTTTGGAATATTTTGAGAAATATAATCATATGTGGGATACTGGGAACTCGTTGCCCTGTGTACTGATATTGCTCCGACAATGTTGAGGTCACCTTTCAGACTGGCAACGTTAGTAATACATAAACATCCTACGGTAATAACAACGCACTGTAACGCAACTAAGACTCTTCCTGCGCTCTGGTGACTACGTTTTTACGTCTGATTAGCTTCCTGAGCTTCTCTTCCTACGGGCAAATCTAGGACATCTTTGGAGCAGCTTTGGAGAGTCTATTGAATAAAGGTCGTGAATTTAGACGCGGCTTCCTTAGCCATACCTACTGACTCTATAATGCCAGAAATGAGGTCGCTCAGGGGAGAATCGTTAGCTCTGATGAGTTCGACGAACTTTTTCGAATTGATTATGGTTTTTGTAGATGGCCCTGAAGGGGTGTCTATCCCTAGTTTGAAAACTACTAGGCGATGGTCTGAGTCTAATTCTGATAGTGACTCTATAGAGCGCAGCCAGAGAGTGATGTTCTTTAGAATCACAACATCTAGTAATTCCAAGATGCCTCTTCCGGTGGGAAACCCGGAGGGTACCGGGGGACCTACTACGGAGAGATTGTTTTTCATCCGCGAGGTTTTCCCATAATTGACTTTTTGAACATACTTTTGTTGAATTCCAAATGGTATGTTACAATTGAGATGTCCGGTCAGGAGGACAGAGTCTTCCATATTGAGGAGTAAACGAATGTCGTTTTCGAGAATGGGTTTTGTGAGTGAGAGAAAGACTGAAGGTATAATGTTTGGCTGATGGTCCGTAAGGAATATTCACGCTTCGATGTTTTCGAGTGCCGCAGGTGGGTCTAGTGGGACATAATGGTGTGTCTCTTTTATAGTAAATGAGTGTGCTTAAGTTTGATATTTTTGGATCATGACTACTACTACTAGGTTTTAAGAATGACTCCTGTACGCACAGGATGCCAATTAACGCGCAGTAGGGAAATCATGGGCTGTAGGTTTTATACGCGCGAGTCATGTCGGTGACAATGGACTATTAATATCAGAAACCACCATTCGAACGCATGAATAAGTTTGAAAGCCCACGATGGCTTTACTTGATTAATTGGGCGTGGTCCTGAGTGCCCTGTTATCTGGCCAGCAGATTGCCATTTCACTGGCGTATTTTTTCGTAGAGTTCACGTATATCAAACAGTTTTATGAATTCCGCGACTAATTCTACGTCGAAAGACGATTGCGTGGGAACGCACGCGGGGGTGGTGGTCGGACGTGGGTTTACTTTCGGCGTGGGCGTAGATTTGACCCACGCGTTTGTTTTATTATGATCTGTTCATAAATAAAAAAGTTATATCAATTTAAAATGGTGCTAAAAGAATTGGTGAATGGAGTCAGCTCAAAACGGGACATTTTAGTGTGGCTTTCGTGTTTTGTAGGATAACTTTAATTTTTCTGATAGTCCTTTCGTTTTTATAGGTGATATTGACACTTTAATGTAATTTAAAATTTCCGTTTTTGGCAAAATAGCATATTGCGATAATTGCGGAGGAACTTGTTTCGACCGACGAAATTTATATGCTATTCCGAAAAAGCGGGACGTACGTCCCGGTGGCATGTTTCAGGACACCGGGACACACAAGCAAAAAACGGAACAGTCCCATTCAATACTGTATACTGTTTACTTATTTTAATCTATTAAGAATATCACCTTAAAGGTATCGATTCACATATAATTTTAAAATCGGTGCTTATTTTTACGGAAATTATTGAAAAAAATTGATTATTCAGTAATTAAATACAAATAATATATCTTTGACTTTCTTCTTATATTATAATCATTTATTAATTTATGTATTTATGTGTTTAATTAATGAAGTGATTATCATGATACTACGTGTGGTTCAATATTTTCCTATATGTTAATATTCCTATTTTACTTACAACACTTTACTCTACTTTACTTTATTTATGTGATAAACCAATAAATAAAGTTAATAAATAAATTTACAAACTCGATTATTCGATTCTACATCAGCTGTCATACTTATAAAGAAAGGCCATTCGAGTCATCGGCGCCATCTTGGTATTAGTGTCCGATGCGTACTGTCGAATGAATCGCGCATCTCTTCACTCTTGTTATTTAATTGAAAGTTGTTTACCTTATTGTATCTCAATCTTGTGATAAATTTACAAGTGTTATTGTTTAAAGTGCGGCCAATTTAAGAGTTAGCATCGATGCTGACTTCTTAGGCTCCATCTGGCTATGGTTAATAACATAGCTGCGTTATATCGAGAAGGTGTTGGTGCTCGAAAATATCGCGAGTAAATGCAGGTTACTCAGGCAGGTAAGCAGTTCAACATTCGTACACACACACACATAGAGAACGTTACGAATTCAAATCTTTAAAATTACCCTCATAATATAATTTACTAAGCAAGGTCAAGTAAAATTACCCACAATAATATAAGTTATCAAACAAGGCAACGTAGTGTAGTATTTTCTGGGCTTCGGGCATACCACCACGTATGGACGCTTACTGACTAGTACTGTTCTTGTTAACAAATATCTAACATTTCAGATGAAAACAGCTGCAAAAGAGTCGGAGTGGAAGAACATTTAATAAAATTTAGGTCGTCGCCAAATTTTATAAATATGAAAAAGTTTATACGGTCCAAAATAGATCGTAACGAGGTGGTGCATCCAGCGGCGTCGAGTGCCGCGCCCGACCCGCCCCCGCCGCCCAACATAGGCGTGCGGTCGGCGGCGAAGCCCGGCATTCAGCCGCCCCTGCCCCTGGAGCCGCCGCCACACGACGCACTCTACGACTGTTCAAATATTCGAATAAAACAGGAAATTAGTGACCCAGAGTATAAAATGGCAGATAAATCGCCTGACTCCGGGTCCCAAGATACACCAGAGAGTAGTGAGAGTCAAGACAGTTCGGACCGGCTTAAAATGCCCATATGCCGCGACTTTATACGTGGCACTTGCAAACGACAGGGCACCTGCAAGTTTGCTCACAAATACGACATCTCACAACTGAGGGGAGTGTACACATTCTGCCACAAGTACCAGAACTCTGTTTGTACTTATGCCAACTGCAAATATGTGCATGCCTCAGTGTTTGAAGAGGGGAACTTCTATAGGACAGGGATATTGCCACCGCACTCTCTGGCACATTATAAGAAGGTGAATGTGCTGCAGCCGCCGCCGCCGCCGCCACCTCCACCGCCTCCTGAGGGTAATCTTTATTAACTTTATTTTATAGTTCACACTCTATCCTACATATAGCAGGTAGATAGGCAGATGGAACCTAGTTTCAAGATACTCTAATTCAGATTTTCTGCTAATTTGAAGAAAATGCAGATAGGATGATTTTTTGAAGATAGGATGATTTTTTGAATATACTACAATTAATTTTGTGTTTTGTTCCAGAGCATTCTACCGAGCATGTTGTGCCATCTATTTCATTTTCCAGCCCTCCACCACCAATACCTAATGAGTAAGTAAGAAATGATCTAGTGTATAAATATTTTGCTCAATTTTCTTTGGCATTTAATGTTTAAAAATATTTATTTTCTTTAAATCAACATATATAATTAATTTCCAGAATAGATAAATCACTGCAAAATTGTCTTCCAATGGGTACCTTGGATGGGAGGAACTTCGACCTGATCTCACCCAGAAGTTCAACATCTTTGAAACGGCAATGGAAAGCTATAGAAGACTGTAAGTTTTTTTCTCAGTTACACATTGTATTCCACATATGGCGAGGAAGACAGAGGGAACCTAGTGTTAACACACTCCATGCTTTGTACCCTGCTTTGTTGGGTGGAACATAAGCAAAATATAAATAAATACTAATGCTGTGGACTTGTACAGGGTTCCTTTATATTTAGAATTTTGAACAAATTTTAGTTTATTAGTTTTCATTTGTGTTTAAAATGTTAAATAGAAAATCAGATGTTTTTTTCGTTCCTGTATCAATAAAATTCTCCCTAAGAAAAATAGAAACTAAAAGTATTTTTATTGACAACATTCACAAAGATACATTTTATGGACTACTAACTCCTAAATAAGTACATAGATACAAAAGTATCTAACAAACACACAATCATACATACACTCACACGCACACACACACAAATCGTGTACACACCATTTACATGGAAGCATTTTTTTATGATATTTTTATTATTTTGCTTTAATATTTTTTCTGCGTTTCCAAAAATTTTAATATGTATTTTTCTTTAATCATCCTATTATAACAGGATAACCTTTATTTTTGTCCAAATTTTCTATTTGTTTGTTTATTAATAATATGCTGTTTCTTTCTTAGTAATAAATAAATAATATTGCTTTTATTGTATTGTATGGTATGATATTGTATTGTATTGGACGTATCGCCTGTTACAGTGGGATCCTGCGACATCGACTCCAACCAACACGAGGCTAAGAAGTGCAAGAATTGCGATCTAACTGAGTTCAAGTGATTATATAAATTGTTTTTTTTATCTTAAATACATTAGATTATCGCGCTGTATTACGCACATAGCAGGGTAGGCAGAGAGAAACTAATAAACTAGTGTTAGGAGACTGTTACCAATTAAGACAGTTCCATTCCCCACATTATGCCGAATTCTAGAAGAAGCCGAAGAGCATTGCGCGTTTTACCTCGTTACCAGAGCTAAGAAATGAAAATAATAAATATTTAATTTTCCTCCAGTAGGAATCGAACCCACAACTTGTTGTCCTTACAGTCGCACGCTTATGCCACCGCGCCAAAACGAACCTCTTTTAAAAAATACACTGCATAATAGAGATAGAATTTGGGAATTATATAAATTAATTTAGTTAAGCGCGACATTAAGAGATTAACTGATTTTGTTTATAGGGATGTTGCTAATGTCGATTTTTTTTACGTCCGCGGATGCGGATGCTCTCTTAATCTTAGCTAACATTTAATAACAGTACAAAATAATGTTATTGTATGTAAATGTGAAAGTTGTTTTTATACTACTTTGTTTGTGTTTTTGAGCTTTCGCAATGGCGTATACGTATGTGCTTACTTACTTAACATCCCTAGTACGTAGTACATACCGACATGCGAATTAGAATTTGCTGTTTATTATTTATGATTGTATTTTATTTGAAATATGTACTTCCTTGACATCTTTATATTCTATATTGCGTTTTTAAGTCTGCTTATTTGCTAAATTGACTATGCCTATGGAACGGATTGTTTTAATATTTTATTTTTTTATAGTTTGGCAATACTGGCGTGCGACATTTAATATAACAATATATATGTGTATATTATAAATTTAATTTTTAACATATATTTAGGGTCATTTCATACATAAAAAGGAAAAATATTGAACTTGCGCCTCCCTTGCAACGTGTTAGTTAGCGCTTTGACGGTTACAGAGAGGCGCGGATTCAAATCCCGCTACGTTCATTATTTATCCTTCATTTCTCTATCGCAGATGAATAAATGTTATTTTTTAAATATGTAATTTTTAAAAATAAATATAATAAACAGATTGCAGTATAACAAGGACAAAGTGGAAAAAATGTTGCAATCTAAACAGGAGCTGGGAAAGAAGAGAGCTGTTTTAGAAAAGAAGAGTGAGAAGTTATACTCCATCATCATGGCGTTACTGAAACCAACGGTTAGCATTTATAAAGAAGTATATTTTTTTTCAGCTTTAATTAATATCCGGAAATTGCACGGTAGGCAGAGGGAACCTGGCAACCTAGTGTCAACAACACACTCCTTTCCTCCTTTCTTTCAAAAGTGGAGAACGCCACTTTTCACCGAATTCAGAGGCATTGCGTGTTGAATGGTGGAACGTAATTTCGGACTTTGCCTCGTATACCAGTGCGAGGGACTGAAAATATGAAATATTTCATTCCTCCGAGTGGGAATCGAACCCACAACCATCGTGTTAACAGTCGCGCTGTGGCCAGAGAGAAAGAGGCGCCAAACGTTAGCCGTAAACCATTTACCGTTTTACGCTGGTGTTGTGCTCTTTCTCTCTGCAGATACCGTTACGTTCTTCTTCATTCTCACCGTGACATCCCCCAGAAATATGTGTTCCGAATTAGATAAATAGACTATTGAAAACAAAAATATTTTTTCAATTTAATCCAGTAGTTCCTGATATTAGCACGTTCAACCAAACCAACTCTTAAGCTTTATAATATTACTATAGATTATTATCTACAATCTACATTAATATTTTCTTGTTTCTAACCATTCTATGAAATTATTTATTGGATATTTGGACCATATATCTTATGTATTTATTTAATAAGCCTTTAAAAGTATTACGTTTTTTTATTGTTGCAGTATTCACCCAAGCCTCAAACCCACACCAACGGCCTCAGTAATATGAACGGCGACAAAGACAAGGTAAGGTGGCTTTCATATGAAAGCCTAATATTAGGTACCTATAAAGACAATTTTAGTATATAAGACACTCTATCATTTTGGGTATTTATTAACGTAATAGAACCCAAAACAAGGATTTTTTAAAAATTTTGTCTGTTTGTCTGCTCGTTTGTACACGCTAATCTCAGAAACAGCTTAACCGATTTAAATATAGTTTTCACTATTGCATTTTGGCATGAATAAAAATAATTATATAAATACAAAGCATTTTCATAAAAATAGCTACAAAACAATGTTTTATTTAATTTTCTAAAACTTTACTTTTCAATATATAAATATTGTCTTTAAAATTATATTAGAATATGATAATGTTATTAGAATATGAAAGTAATTCAGATTTGTAAATAAATTTAAGCGGGCGAAGCCTGGTTGCTAGTATAATATTTAAGTGGGCATGTTGAGTTCCGCCACTTAACATGCAATGCTTCCAGAATTCGGCAGAAAGTGGTAAACGGAGTGTCTTAATACTAGGTTCCCTCTGTCTACCCTGCTGTGTGCGGGCTACAGCGTAAAGCTGTTTTTTTAATCCTATTTGTATATAATTATCACAACAGTAGGATGTTTTTAGTAATTAAAAGATAGATAATATAATAATAATATTTAGTAAAATTTTAATAATATTTATTTATTAATACTATATGTATTTTGTAGACTCTTCTAGATCAACTGAACGCCATATTGAGTGTCAACAACAGACTCTCTGCACTCGGAGAAGATAAATAATATTTAAGGTAACAAGTAAAATTAATCTGTAGGTAATATTTGAGATTAAGTAAACTATGATATAAATAAGGTAGTCATGGCGCAGTGACACAATGTGTTATTGTAAACGCAACGGTTGTGGATTTGATTCCCACAAATTAATCATTTTCATTTCCTCACAGAGGTAACAAAAAAAGCGCGGTGTTTAGTTCTGCTACTTAATTTGGGCGGAACCACTCTGCTAGTGTTTTTTTTTTCATTTCTTTTTTGTTTCTCTTCGTAGGCTTTCAGCGCCTGTGCTTTTTTAATTTAGATTTTTTGTTCTACACATATTATTATTCTTACTTTATTATTATTATTACAAAATTAAGGCTATGTAATCAGTGCGTTGAATGTAGTCTCAACTGTGTCATTGTATTATAATAATTATTTTCGTTTCCGTTTCCAGGATAGAGAGGCGGGAAAGCGTGGTATTGGAGATAGGATGATGAGGACTTCCCACACACACTGTCACCGGCGGTTCCCTAGTCCGGGAGACCCACCAGTGGCAGTGCTGTGTGACCCAACAGTGTACCGAACACGCACTGACCCGCGACACGAACGATGACCCAACAGTGTGATAGCCAATACTCGCGACGCCTTAATAAATAATATGCCAGTTACTGGCATGCCAGTCGCTGGCTTGCTAGTATACACTGGTGTGATAGATGGTACGCCTTTATATGTATATGATGATATTTTGGATAATAATTCGCCAGTAACTAGCGTGACAGTTGCTAGCGTGCCAATATACATTAGTATACACCAGCATGCTAGATGATACTTTAACATGCAGTTAAATTCGTAAAGTAACTAGCGCGCCAGTAACTCGCGTGTCTGTTACTAGTGTATTAGCATGTTAGACGGTATACCTTAATATGCAATTATATTCGTAACCTACTAATTTCTATACTCGTGCCATTAACTTGCACGCCAGCTACTTTCGTGCCAGTCATTGGCGTGTTACTATACAAGGACACTAGATGGTGTGCTTTTAATAAACAGTTAAATTAGTGACGTATTAATTTTAATAACCGTTGCGTATAATTAGCACGCCAGTAACTCGCGTATCTAATACGAGCGTGCTAGTGTACACTGGCATGCTAGATGATGCGCTTCAATATGCAGTTCAATTTGTGACGTACAACTACGACTAGCACGCCAGAAACTCGCGTGTCTGTTACTGGCGTGCTAGTAGTCACTGGCACGCTAGTTACTGCCTTGCCTACCGTTAGTGGCTCGCTCATGCCACTAGTCATCTACATAATTTTTATTCTTATTATACGACATTTTGATTATATTGTATATCGTATTGTGTTTTTTAATTGTTTCATTTATATATTATATATTTTTGGAATTATATGCTGATTGATGATTTTTTTTAAATGTTACAATATTGATAATATTGTTTTCTTTTTTTAATAATTATAATAATTATTAGTACAATTTTAACGTGAAATTGTACACCATTGTGTATGATTATTTTTTTTAATTAATTGATATTTTCGTGTAATAATTTGTTTGTGTCTTTTATAATAGTTGTGTAAAGGTGATATAACGGCACATCACAATTAGTTTTAAGTGAAATTTTATTATTGTCTTATTGTGGTACTACTATGATGGTACTATTATTAAGTGACTCCGCGAATGTTTTAGAATGAATATTATAGTCAATGGCGAAATGTTTAATTAACACACACACATTCACACATACACAAACACAACGAACACGAAATACTGAAGAAATAGGACATTATTCTAATTATGACTTATATTTATAGTTCATGAGCACACACACATACATTTACACACGCACACAACGGAAACAATATTCCGAATAAATAATTTGCTTATTCCGCTACAAATTATAACTTAGATTTTTAATTTTCACAGTCATATGTAGTTTTGGTCACTTTCACATAAACATGTTATGAATTATAATATAGAATACATTTAATAATAGTGAATACATTTTTACGGGAACTTTACCGCTAAATAAATAAAAAATGGACATTTTATATTTTGTATTTTCATAGATTTTGTAATGATTGTGTATGTTTGAATATATGCGATGGTTTTGTATCTGTTATTTTTATTTTTATTTTAGCTGAACGCTGCTGTATCCTCCATATATAAGTATATTCCGAATATACGACGGCCTTACATATGTAGCTGTAGTTGTTTATTAATAAACTACCAGTTTTATATATTACGCTATTTATTGATAAAAATCATATAATATAGAACAAATAGATAATTTTGAGGCCATCGTGGCGCAGTGACAATGTCTGACTGTAAAGGCGATGATTGTACGTGTGACACTCACTCGTGAATGAGCTACTATTATTTCTTCGGTAACAAAACAATAAGCGGCGTTGAGTTTCACCACACGCCATATTCTGCTTTATGCGGGATATAGCGTGAAGTTAAAAGAGATTAGCGTAAGAAGGTACTATGATAACGGTTATGATATAATAAGGAAGGGTTAGGGTTGATGGCGTATGCGAACTAAATCATTAAATGATGATTAATAAGGCCAGTCATGGCGCAGCGGCACAAAGTGTGACTGTAAATCGACTGGTTGTGGGTTCGATCCCCACTCGAGGAGATGAAATATTTACTTAAATTTATATTTCCATTTCTTCGCTCTGGTGTCGAGGCAAAGCGCGGCGTTGAGTTCTGCCAGGATGCTGCCTTCTGATGAGGTGAGACAAAATATCCAAATCTATCCTATACTAATATTGCAAAGCTGATTTGTTTGTTTGGTTCAACGCGATAATCTCAGAAAGGCTGGTTCAAATTGAAAAAAAAAAACTTTTTATACGTTTTCTTAATAAGTATAAAGACATTTTGTGTTAGATAGTCCATATTTATATATATTAAAGGCTACACAATATATTAATTACATCACATTAACCGTTTCGATGAAATAAAAAGTAGCAAACTATTTATTTTTATTTATCGTCATAATATTATTATTCAACATTTGAGCAAAATGAATTCTCCTTGAGCTTAACTATTGTCTTTAGATAATACTGATGACTCAGAAGCATCTCCTAGTTCCTAGAACGAACAAATTACGTTACAATGTAGGTACTGGCATATACCTGTGACTTCGCCTCCGCCGTCAAATGTAAATAATTGTATGATACTCTACTGTACGAGAGAATGTGTGGTCAAGCATAGTCCATAGGCTTCCTTGATAAATGGACTATCCACATTTTTTCCATTTGAACCAGTAGTTCCTGAGATTATAGCGTTCAACCAAACAACTTTCACTTTATATCTTATCTTATTTAAAACATTTTTATTTTTTTTAATTTACATGCGATATAGAAATATATTCCTTATTTTTCTTCAGCTACCTTAACTAGGTATCGAACTAAGACATAATTATCTCTAAATACGCAATTCCTAAGAGATTCTTAGGTCTTAGATAATTTGCCTTTTTTAATATATATATTTTTGTCGACGGTACTAATAATGCAATGGATTTTTATTTATATGCGTTTTGTATAAACGTAGGCGTATTATGCTTACTATCCATTTCGTGAGATCGTTTCTCAGAAATTCATGTAGGTGACATGATAGTAAAGACAAATGTAAATTCGATATTGTTTTTCATTTAAAGTTTGGGTTCATATTCAAAAATCCACCCACTCTGTATCCTGCATCTAGCGGGGTGGACAGATGGAACCTATTATTAAGACATTCCGTTTCCTACTCCCCGCCCATTCTTTAAAGACACTGCGTGTTGCATGGTGAAACTCAACGCCGCGCTTCGTTACCAGAGGAGAAATGAAAATAACTTATTGCCCCCATAGGAAATCGAACCCACGACCGTTGCGTTTACAGATAGACGCTGTTGTTTCAAGTTGTATGTTGGTACAAGTTTCAGTTGATACATAAACATTGAAGGATACCTCATATTCTTCTCTTCCTTAGAAAAAGGCACAATACCTGCTATCTTACGTACTGAGACTTATTATAGTGTTAGTAAAACCAGTGACTTTTTAAAATCTTTAGCTACCTTTAAAAGAATTTTAAAAAATTAAATCATCTTCACGCGGTATCCCGCACACAGCGGGGTAGGCAGAGGGAACCTGGTGTTAGGACACTTCGTTCCCCCCTTTCCGCCGAGTTCTGGATGCATTGCGTGTTGAGTGGCGGAACTCAACGCCGCGCTTTGCCTCAACACCAGAGCGAAAAAATGAAAATATAAATGTAAATAAATATTTAATTTCCTCGAGTGGGGACCCACAAGCCTGGAACCCACAACCAGTCGATTTTACAATCACACTTTGTGCCCCTGCGCCACGACTGGCAATTATGTTGTTTGAAGTAGACCGACTAAGAAAAATTAAGGGTTCCTATATTTAAAATCTGATATTTTTGTAGTCTGTATCGGCCAACACAAAAATAACATTCACAGATAACTGCCAAACTTAAGCAAAAAACACAATTTAAAAAAATACCGAAGTTGGCACCGATCCCAGATATAACCAATTTTAAATAGTAATTATCAATAATTTCATTGATTATTTTTTAGTTTTCTTTACTTCAAAGAAATTAAAATATTTTTACAATAAATATAATTTAGGAGTAGTTTTTTTGTTCAATTATTTTATTTCATGTAGGATAGCATAAATGATAAAGGACAAAAAAAGATATAGATAACTCTCTTACTTGATAACTGCTCTGTTGACTGCTTACTCTCGTTGCCACTCCAGTTCTTTGTTAAACACCATCAAATAACTTTATAGTAACTTGGCTCACGTGACAACTTTATACATGTATACTAATATTACATAGCTGAAAGTTTGCTTGGTTGAACGCGCTAAACTCAGGAACTTGAAGTTGTAATTGAATTTTTTAGTGCTGTATAGTCCACTTATCGAGGAAGGCTATATTGAACCACGTTAAATGTTTTGTAACCCTTTATACCACTTCCAGCAACCATGGAGGCGTAGTTGCATGTCAAAGCTAGTGTACACATATTTAAGACACGAGTCGGTTTTTAAAAAATAAACACTAAAGCCACACCATTTAATCATATATCGGTTGTTAATTAATATATAATTAGATTGTCGCTCATTTGGTGCAACAATGACGTATTTGCACTGTTTGAATTTGAAATATTGCAGATGGTGCAATCGCAGTTTGTAAAAAATTTGAAAAAAGCGCAGTTATGTCATTTTTGCAAGAAATTTATTAATAACATAATTGATAAAATATAGAATAAAGTAAAATTATTATGATAATAAACACACGCGGTACATCGATGACCGTACGCGAGCTAAATCTTTTATACTATAGATATAAACTATATTCAATGATAAAATGTTTACAAAATGCTGAATTGTATTTTTGTGCCGTACAAAACATGTGAGGGTTTCATTACGCCATGTGCGGGCGAGACGGCAATACGATGGTCGCTCTGTCTCACTCGCACACTCGCTTTATTATAAGTGTTAACTCTTGTTATTTAAGAAAATATTATATTATATTATAAAATGGGCAAATGTAGCGATTACAGTATTTTTTTTAAGATAATTGTTATTCACTAATTCATCGATTCAAATATTTTATTAATACTTATAAAAATTATACACCAACTATTAATAGCAATAAAATTTAATAATCTATACCTATGTTATAATTACTATATCAATGCCTGAGTCACTACCGTCAGTGACATTAGCTAGTGACTTAGTGGTAGTGACTCAATTTTAGGGTCTACTAATGTGCCGTCATTTTTATCTGTTTTATTGCGCGTCTACTTTACAATGTATGTAGTTTTAGTGATTTTAATAAGAATTAGACATGTTATACAGTAGAAGCTAGTTTGTGCGAATAATTATTGTACTACTTAGTATCATATTTTTGATTATACATTTTGAATGTAATTTGTTTTATTTCATTCATTCATTCATTCATTCATTCATTCACTATTTTTGTAACAGTAAATTTAATTTGTGCTGTGCGTTACTATATATTTTATTTTATTCTATAGAAATACCTTGTAACTTACATATGATTATAATATTTCTGCGATATATATATACTTAATTAAAAATAAAAAATGATTTAAACGCAAGGCTTTAATAAATGAAAAATTCTATGAAAAAAAGCATATATTACTTTTAAAATAAGACTAAAACTAATAAGCATAATATATATATACATATATATTTTCTGATTTAATTAATGTATGACGTTTCTTTATTATTTATAATGACTTTTGGAAGTGTAGAAAAATGTATATAGCAGGTTCATATGTACTCGCTCATTCAAAAACATTAGAGGTCGTCGTCACGGCGTAATTTAACAGCGTTTGAATGTAAACTCCATGGTTGTGGTTCGATTCCCACTCGGGGAAATATATTTAAATTATTCTCATTTCCCTGCTCTGGTAGTGACAGTAGGTTCTCTCTGCCTGTCCCGCTGTGCGGGAAAGTGTGAGAATCTTTAAGAAAAAACAAGCGTTCATGTAAAAAATATGTTTTTATAATTATAATCTTACGTTTAAGTACGTTTATATTTTAAAATAATGGTATTTTTTTGTAGTAGTATAGTATAAATTTACTTGGGAAGTAATTTACCAATTGGAAACTTTATTATTTATGATATATTTACATAATATGTTGTAAGAATAGTTACAATATTTTTTTATTCTGCTAAGTATTCGTTAATATGCTTTTGCTTTTCGTAACTACCTGTAGTTTTATAAGTGATTGCCTTTGATTATTTTTATGTTTCTCTTTTATATGTACTATATGTTAAAATTAATATAAAACCATATATAATTTTAAATTTAGTATGGCATAAATTATTTAAACTGCAATGTTTATAAGGTAATGCAAATCAATTAATTTATAATAATTATTAATATTTATTAGTTTAGTGCATATTTTGTAATATTTTTAACAATTATTTATAAATTTTTCACTAATTTTGTATATTTTTACTTGATTATCGCAACGCATATGCCATATCTACAGTACTATAAATCTACAGCAATCGTAATAACATGGCTTATATAATTATTTTATTTATTTATTCATTTATTTAGGTATTATGTTTTTCTTTTAAATAAGGCATTATCTTGAAGTTTTATAAGAAAAGGCAAAAATGTTCAGCGAGTTCTCTGCTACCCGTAAGTAATTTTTTTTAATTATAAAAATTATCAAATATTAAATATATTTTTATTTTTAAAAGTAAAAAAATATATGAAAATATATATAAATGTGTGTATTTGTGACAAGAATTTCCCCAAGTCGAAATGAGTGTCTTCATTTATAACACTGGTTTCCAACCAGTGCTCCGTAGAAGCCTAGAAGGTTGGGAACCCCTGATTTATAACAATGTAATTGATACATACATGTGTATACTTGATAGTTAATATACTAATCTCGGGAACTATTAGTTCAAATTGAAAATATGTGTATATTTTTGTTGACTATTTATGCAAAAATGTGTACGTTGAATATATCTGTCTGTTTGTACACACTTGTTCGAAACTACTGGGGCTGTTTAGATTGCGCAAGATATAGACTATACGTCCTTAACTAAGTTAGTAAACGCGATCAATAATGTCGTTATTTGTTCTTAAATTATCTTTGATTTGCGCAATTAAAATATAATTTTATTAGTTTTAGTTTCTAGAATTTTGGTTTTTATTTCACGTCTTTAATTGTATTTGGTATTTGAACCAAACAATTATTAAGTTACTAATTTACATTACTTAAATTTTTGCATTACTTTTATTTCGGCACTGGTCGGTCGGTTTTCCCAATAAAGACTTACACGGACGGAGTATACAGCGTCCATTGTACTATCACCTGCAAAGCAATGTATGTCGAAATCCTCTAACATGTAATTGATGTGCTGAAGAAAAAGCGTAGGGGTTAGCACGCAGCCCTGATGGACGTTGGAAAACGTCAGCGGGGAGAAAGCTGGTGATCCACTTGAGTAAATTCCCGGGAAGCTTGTCAGTTGGAAGTTTTGCAAGGAGGGTTCCATATCACACTACAGAAGACCTTCGCCATGTTCAGACTAACTGCCAGGCCCTCCTTTGATTTCAATAGCCGCAGCCTAGCCGTTGGTAAGCCAGAAAATCGCTGGTTGAGCGATCTTGGCGGAAGCCATATTGACAGTCATTGGTCAATCAATTGAGAGCTGCCTATTTATTATGCTCTCCATCACTTTTGAGAGCAGGGAGTATATAGCAATCAGATCCAACAAACAACGGGTCATCCGTTGTTTGTTGGATCTGAACGCGACCCGAAGAAAGGCGATGGCCTTTCTTCGGGTCGCGTGGGTGATAGCGCTCTTCCACGATACTGGGACTAAGCCTACTGAGTGTCAAAATATACACGTTAGCACTGGTATCAGCTGAAGTACTAAAGAGAGATTCCATCCAGCCCGCTCGATTTGTCGATGTCCAAAGAAGACAGAGCTCGTCTAACAGCTTTTTGTCTGAACTTAACCCCAGACATTGTTCCTCGGTCATTTATTGAATTCGAGGCAAAGAGAGCGTGCAGGAGATCGGCTTTCTACATAGAGGCTCGATTGTACTTTCTTTTTAAGCCTTTTAGCTTCGGATTATTACTGACCAGTGTCTCGACCCAGATTTGATATACCGCGCTTGTCAAAGACAGCAAATTTGCAAAACGTATCGAACCGAGTCTGTGACTGCCATCGCTTGGCATTACAGAGCTAGGAATGTAAAGTTCCATGCCCTGCAGAACAACGTCAGGGCAACAGCTGCACAGACACTAGGATCATCAGAAGAGAAGTAATCCGGTGCCAGGAATAAGAAAAAGGTCCCATTACAATCTGCTGACTTGTAGTGCCAGACGCGACGGGTTGCTGCGGTGACGGGAGGGCATGTATGTGCGGGTTGATGATAGTGGTCGAGGCGAAAGAGGTATGCAGAACGTAGTGTTTGACGCTCTATTCTCACTGAGATAAAACGTGAAATTAAAAAAAATATATAAAAATGGTTATTTTGGAATCAATGTATTGCAGGTAGATATTATATGTAACTGCTGAATCTATATTTTTGAAATATTGCGGAGAGCTTCTTTGTAAAGCGTTAGTAAAGCACTATTAAAGGATTTTTTTAAATCCACCCCAGAACTATTGAAAACTGCGTTGAAAATTTATAAAAACTTAATTTTAAAAAATGAGCTTTATGAAAGTTTTGTAGTGTGAGTAGTCGATATTACGCATGCGCGAAATGTGATTGTATAAAAATATTACGCGACCACTAACAGCGGCCCTGTAGCGTAACTGGTAACGCACCGACTGACCAAGTTGGGAGACCCAGGTTCGAGCCCTGGCAGGGCCTGGCCCCATCAATGCCACCATTTTGATAAAATAAGTTATGTTTTTAATATTTTGTTACTATTTTAGCATAACAAGTATTTATCAAAAATTTTAATCTACACTAGCCGATGGATTTTATGTTACAACGATTTTGGTAATTTTACTTTTCTCCTACACTCTCCTACCTGCATGCCAAATCTCAATTTTCTTAGTCCCGTAGTTTTGGTTATGCGTTGTCAGTCGCTCAGTAACGGAAAATTTTTATATATTATATATATTAATGCATGTAACGCGTAGAACGATGTGTTTTAACACTAGTTTCTCTCTGCCTTCTTTGCTGAGATAAAGCGTAAACCTAATATGTACGGTAAACTTATTTTCTTCGCAATAAGCGTCATCTATGATCTTTTGTAGTATTTCCACACCGCTGCCTGAATTCCCTGGAACTATAATGTACAATAGATTATACTAGAATCTAGAGATTCTAGTTCATTTGTGATCTAGACACTAGAATGCGCTACTATTTATTCAATTTGTAAATATTTTGTAAATAAATTGCACAAATAAAACAAAACACGCTATACAAGATTACTTACAAGATTTCTGACTCGTACATATGTAAAAGATTTAACTATCCTTGTCTGTTTCCCTATTCGAATTCCAGTTCCTTCAAAGTCTCTATAATAGTAGACATGAAAAGCCTTGTGTAGAAGGAGAATTTATAGCCACCAAAATTATTTAAATTTCGTGATTGACAAAAAAAAATATGACTATAACTCGTTTAATCCATTTTTCGTTAAATAAACTTACTCTTCTAGAAGCTGTTCATTGAGATATACAGTAATGGTATACCAAGTCTTGCCATAAATATTGTCACAAAGAAAACATCATTTTTATTGTACGTAACATTTATTACTATTACAGTGTGTTAGTTTTATACATTAATGATATTTTAGTTTATGTCTTACTGTTCAGTTAGAAAATCGGCTGCAGGTAACAGTTCAAACAGTCCTTCAGTACACTCCCCATTATAAATTCGGTAGAAAGCGCACAGCGAGGAGACTTCTCTACACAAAGCCTTTCACAGATCATTAGATCCCCAATGATAAAAGAGTATTTTCAAAAACCCTCATCATACTATTATGATAGTTACAACAAAGTTGGAATGCGAGGACTAAGACGTAAAATAAAATATCCCATTCCCGATGGCACTATGTGGCTGCCTGTAAGGAATCAAATCTTTATTTTGTCGTTTTAATAATAAAAGAGCCACAGAGAAGGCTCAAAAAAGCTTATTGTATGTAGTTGATACTACGCATGCGCAAATTCTGATTGTATACAAATACTTCGTTATTACTAACATCGGCCCCGTAGCGTAGCTGGTAACGCACCGACTGACTAAGTAGGGAGATCCAGGTTCGAGTCCTGGCGGGGCCTGGCCACAGCGATGCCACCATTTTGTTAAAAGCAACTGTCATTTCAATATTTTGCTATTATTTTAGCCCGATAAGTAAAATAATCAATTAAATGTAGTTTAATACACTTGATTTTATGTAATAACCTTTTATGTAATCACTGGTCGCTGCCTGCGACTTTGATTCCGTAGAAATTAAAGATAAAATGGAAAATTTTATTTTTTCTTGTACTTTTAGAAATTTCTAGAAAATCTTTCATCAATTTTCTAAGTCTAATGGTTTGTGCGTTGTCTCACGATCGCCCAGTAACGAAAGAGTTTTATTAGAATGGAGTATCTTAATATTAGTTTCTTTTTGCATACTCTGCTGAAATAAAGCGTGAACTATATAAGCAATAAGCGTCATCTATGGTGATTTCCATCAAATTCGCAAGTTTTGTAGTATGCCCCAATTCCCTAGAACGATTGTGAGTAATCTAGAATCTAGTACATTCGTGACCTAGACACTAGAATGCGCTGTTATTTTAGATTTGTTTTTCAGCAATTTGTAAATTAACTATAAAACAAAAAACATACACTGTACACGATTGCTTATATTCGTACATATGTAAAAGATTTTACTTTCCTTGAGCTGCGCTGAAAACTTGACGAAATTAAGGTAGAATGTGTATGTGTATAACACAAGGCATATATTAACAAAAAAAGCACGCTAGCTCTCGGCGTGTATAGTCGTGTCGTACG
Source organism: Heliconius erato x Heliconius himera (assembly GCA_013421005.1). Classification (NCBI taxonomy): domain Eukaryota; kingdom Metazoa; phylum Arthropoda; class Insecta; order Lepidoptera; family Nymphalidae; genus Heliconius; species Heliconius erato x Heliconius himera. The sequence continues at coordinate 11,064 of JAATLQ010036443.1, read as the reverse complement.
TAAAACAAGGTTTAGTATTTAAAAATACATGTGCGTTCCACCAGATTGCCAGTTAAGTGCAAAAAATGTAATTTATATATTTCTACCAAGAAATTTGAAGATTACTATCATTGTAAAGGAAGGTGTGGAGAATATTATCACCGAACTAAAACTTGCTTAAAAGACTACGTAAAAAGTCTCAACACAGGGACATGTGCAGAATGCACGACACCCCAAGCTAAAATAAGTGAACCAAAGGGAAAATTGGCAACAGTTAGTACATTTGTGGAACAAAGAGTTACAACAGCAGAAAAATTTATTGATCTGGATCCAAACAATACCACAAATAAAAAACTTTTACTTGAACTGAATACAAAAATGGCTGTTGTATTTCAGATTAAATCCAATACAGAATTTTATACCGCTAAGTACGATGAATTGTTATAAATTCATCAAGAAATGAATAAAATCATAAGAACTAACGAATACAAGATTGAAGATCTAAATAATAAGTGTAAACATCTAGAAGTTACAAACGCTGCTTTAGATATGAAAATACGAAGATTAGAGTAAGAAGATAAAAATCTATAGTTAGAAGTAGTAGGTTTAGAAAACGAGAAAAATGAAAATACCTCCATAATATTGAAATCTATAGCCGAAAAAATCGAAGCAAATCCTAACGACGTAGAAGGACTTTGGCGTGTATCTAAAGTAAAAAAGTCAGCCAAAGAGACACAGAATCAAAATTTAATAATCAGATTCCGCACACAATCTGCGAAGGAGGAATGGTATACTAATAGATGTATTAAAAAAAACTGCTAAAAACGTAGAAACGGAAACGAAAAAATCCAAAATGTAATAAACGAACACTTGACAAACAATAATAAGGAACTAATGTGATCGGCCAAGCAAAAATTAAAACCAAACTTTATATTTGTATGGTCGAAACGCGGTCGATTTTTTTTTCGTGAAAATGATAGTAGTAAAATTATACCCCTATACCATGTATAGGGCCCAGGTTCAGCCTCATCCGGGGTAGTTATTGTTCTCATCTCTGTGCTGGTGCACCCTAGTATCAGTGTGAATCATTTTATCGCATAACGTTAAGCCGACTTAATAATCTGTGAAACGACATTGGTACCGGCAACTGTAGCTCCTCTAGTGTAACACACTTTATTCATTCATCACTTAGATACCATCAGGTGACCTATACGCTCGTATGCTTTGTCTTTTCTACGAAAAGAAACAACATTTTCTGGATCAACTTGTACTAATAATATATATTTATCATACATAATATTTAATTATCATAACATGAAGCTGTCATGGAGCAGGGCCACAAGTATGTGACTGCAACGCGACGGTTGTGGGTTCGATCCCCAGTCGGGGAAATGAATTATTATTTATTAATATTTTTATTTTTTCGCTGGGGAACGGATTGTTTTAATACTAGATATATGGCATTTCATGTGCCTACCTACCTGCTATGTGCGGAATAAAGAGTGAAGATGATTTACAATAATTATAACCTCAAGTGAAAATCAAACTTCATAATGTTTTGTTATTATTCATAGAGAAAAATAATTAATGAAATGTAGTCGAGATTACGCATGCGCATAATCTGATTACTTACAAATAATTCGCCACTACTATTAACGGTCCTGTAGCGTAAATGGTAACGCACCGACTTACTAATTCGGGATCCAGGTTCGAGTCCTGGCAGGGCCTGGCCACACCGATGCCCCCGTTTTGTTAAAATAAACCATGATTTTCAATATTTTGCTACTATTTGACAGCTAATTACTGAAGTAAGTAAAATAATCAATCAAAAATTTTACTTTTTGTAAGCATTAAAGTATGTTACACGTTGAAAGGAGTGCTTAAACACTTTCTTCGTTAAGTTCTTTCTTCGTGCCCTACTCTGTTTTAGATAAAATGCAAAACAGCATGTACTCGTATGTAAATTTATTTTTTACACGGTCAGCGTCATCTATGATGGTTTGCATCTAAGTTCTTTAGTATCAACTCACCTTCGCTATGTAAATTCCCTATAGCTATTAATAATCTAAATCCATTCGTGAACTAGACATTAGAGTGCGCTACTGCTTAAAATGTATGCTTAAGCAATTTGTGAATATTCGGTATAAATAAAAAAGTATATAATATGCCTTTAAATTGCCATTTCTCGTAGTTTTCCTTTATTTGTATTATAAGTCTCATTTTTCGCCAACTTCAAAATAAATTTAGGTCTGCGAGGAAATATTGGAGTTAATTATTATTGTAAATTTATTTTACGTTTTACACTGACTTTTGGATTTTTATATTCTCTAATATTGTTGTTTATGTCTCATATAATTACTAAATTAGAAAACGTTAAAATTTTATAACAAACCCTAATATTAAGTGAATGTTTTCTGAACATCTTTGGACCAATGCTTAAAAATATCTTTCTCACTTTGTTCTCTTTTAATTGATAACAAATAAGTGATATTTTGACTATTACCTTTAAGGTTCAACGTAATCTGATTCCATTATAATGAAATTCTTTCATACTGATGAGAGGCAGGTTATGCACCAGTTTGTCCATCCGTCTGTCAGTCACCCTGTATATTATATGACAGAACAACGTTTGCTGGGTCAAATTGTATTAGATATAATTCATAATCACTACCCCAAGTGAAATCAAACTCCATAATATGTTACAAATCATTGAAAAATCATTAATTAAATGTTGTTGATACTACGCATGCGCAAAATCTTATTCGGTTCAAATATTTCAAAATTTCTTACATCGGTCCTGTAGCGTAACTGGTAACGCACCGACTGAGACTAAGTCGGAAGATCCAGGTTCGAGTCCTGGCGGGGCCTGGCCACACAAATGCCACCATTTTTGTTGTAAAATTTTATTATTATTTTAGCGATTTCATTTATTTCCGGAAATATTTGTGGACAACATTTTAAAGATATTCAATAATATGTATATTTTTATTATTTTTTCTTTCTATGAGTATAAAATATGGACTTATTTGCTTCACTTTCCTTTTTCATATCGTAGAATTGATCAATTACTGTGTTTACATATATATGATGTGTAAAGTCTTAACAGTTCGTCAACTGTTTGTCCTGCGTTGCATCTTGCGAAAGTATAGACTCACGTCCTATGATGTCCAAGTAGTGACTAACAAACGTTGATTTGATAAAATCTGCCAAATAGAAGCAGGTCGTACAGCCTTAACACACCGACAATTTTATTATTCAAGTCCCTTATTGTACAATGATATCAATAAAAAATTAAATATATATCCCTTAACTTATCAACACTGTAAAACCAAATTAACTAACTGGTTGTTAGAGCTAAATTACACGGACCTTTACAAGGACCTATAACATGTAATCATGCATACCAAATGTAACGAAACATATACACACACATTCACAATCATACATTCACACGCTCAAGTACTGAGCAAATACACACATCATCAACATCATCATCATCAAAGTTAAATGTATTGTTTTTTTTTTATATATTTTTTTAATCTGTGTCATTTATTTTAATATTACTTTTTTATTTGTGTAATTTATTCTATTATTATTATTTTTTTAATTATTTTATTATCGTTTGAGTAATTGATGCTTATATTTTAAATTACTGAATTTTAAATTTGTCTATTCCATGATTGGTTCTTGTGAAATATTATGTTATTATTTTATTTGTTTGTAAAATTAGTTACATTATTATATGAAAGGACGATTGCGAGGTGGGAGTTAATAGCTGCAACACAGTTTAATACTAATGCAGTCATTACCGATTTAAGTTATTGTTACGTACGAAAATTTTAATTTAATAAATATTATTATTGAATATTATATTATTATGTCCTAAATAAATATAAGTAATATAAAAGATAAAATAAATGTATGTAGATATTAACGCGTAACATTCAATGAAATTAACTTCTTCCACTTTATAATATTAGTGTAAATTTTTACCCTTAAGCGTTGCTTAAAGAATTTTATTTTTTTAGTACTTTTTTCTATCTATCACTACTGGTAGCTTTATTTAAAACTCAAAAAATGGATAAATAATGAATTGACTCTTTATTATTTTATTTTCATGTCCCACTTTTGGCGAAAGAATCCCGATTTTTTTTAATGTTCAAAAATCCCGCTTTTCACCGCAGTTACGAGTAGATACGAATAAAGTAAACACCTACTACTACAAAAATAGTAGTATTTTTGTTAACATTGCCGATCTGCTACTTCTCATTTTCAAAAAACATACCAGAAAGGGATATCTCCCTGTCTTTTTTCAGCAATTACCTATTTTCTATAATAAACCTAAACAATGGTCAACTCGACTCGTTTTCGTGAATGAGGCGTGTGCGATATTGTCGATCTGATAAGTTAGTATCTGAGTGCTTTATTCTTTACAAATGGCGTTTTTTCTTTACAACGATAATTTTATTGATTATTTTGTTTGAAAAAATCACTTTTTAATTTTTAGCCAAATCTCTTTTCTTTTAATTGTTAGGTTGTAGGTTATTATAGAGCAGTTAAAATTGTGTGAGTGGCGATGACAAAAACGCTCTGTATAATGTTTTATAATATGTATTATAGCACCCTATCCCAATCTTAATTTGCTATTTCCTATGCCTTTATAGTTTATAATACCATAAATCTATCAAATTCTATAGCAAAAAACTAATATTACGCAAATTCTTGTATCATTTGCTTGAACAGCATTCTTATTCTGATCCAATATCAATACAACATTTTCTTAGGGTTACCTGATGTTCCTATTAACTTTACACTACAATCAATATAGCTAGTTGCCTAATTAATTTTGAATTGTAATATAATATTTTTTGAGGGTTTCGTTGCAAATAGAAAACGGAATTCTTATAACATCACTTTATTGTCTCTGTTGTAGTATTTCAGACCTATTAGTCTCTATAGCAGTTTAGGAAAAATTTACAAGAGAATCACTATTCCTTTAATCCCAGTAAATTAATTTTTCTTCAGGGCTCCCTGGCCGGTGACGCTGTCAAGACCAGTCCAGGTCAACATCATTAAAGCCAATTCGAAAAAACAAACTGCGTAGTTCTGCTTCATCTTGGTCGCAAAATCGACTTTATTTGCCCAATGACCAATAAAGTGCATTCGACACTACGCATGCGCAAAACCTGATTGTATAAAAATATTTCGCTATTTTAAACATCGGCCCTGTAGCGTAATTGGTAACGCACCGATTGATTAATTCGGGATCCAGGTTCGAGTCCTGGTAGGGCCTGGCCACACCAATGCCACCTTTTTGTTAAAATAAATTATGATTTTTAATATTTTACACTCTTTTATCGAGAAGTAAAATAACCAAAAAATGTAAACTACACCAGCTTAAAAGAACTGTGTTGATACATTCCATTTTCATTTTGCTAACTTTAGAGACAATATTGTAGGAGTATTGGTATTAGAAGAGGCCAAGGAAACTCAAATCTCTTACATGTGTAAAAACATTATTGTATGAGCGTATTTTTCTTCTTATTTATACAATTCATTTACATACAGAATATTCACAAAATGCTAACACAAAGCTAAAATAGCAGCGCATTCTAGTGTCTAGGTCACGATGAACTAGATTCTAGATTATTAATTATAGTTCCAGGGAATTTCGACAGAGGCGTTGGAATACGATCATAGATGACGCTTTTTACGCAAAAAATAAATTTACCGTAGCGTATCTCAGCAGGAAAGGCACCGAGAGGCTAGTGTTAAGACACTTTGTTCTACGAGTAAGTTATTATAATCTATATAATATATATAAATATTTCAGTACTGAGTGACTGACAGACATCTCACAAGCGACACTGCTAGACTATGAGTAAAAGAGAAGAACTTAGAGTTGCTACGAGGTAGATTTGGAAAGAAACTGAATAGATGGGTAAAGTCCACGCAAGCAAAATTGCGGGCGATAACCAGACTTTATTAAAAAGTAAGTTTACATTTTTTGATTATTTTACTTCTCGCGCTAATAGAGAGAAAATTATTAAAAATAATTTGTTTATTTTAATAAAAAGATGGCATTGTAGTGGCCAGGCCCTGCCAGGACTCGAACCTGGATCCCGAATTAGTCAGTCGGTGCGTTACCAATTACGCTACAGGGCCGATGTTATAGGTTTTGAAATATTTGTATACAATCAGATTGTGCGCATGCGTAGTATCATAGTGCACTTTACTGACTACTACTAGCGACCCGCTCGCGGCTTCGTCCGCTTGTAATACACAATTATTTATTTTCTCATCTGAATTACTTTCGTGATCTAATGACATTATCATTACAAAAACAATATCCATACATTGATCGCTAAAATTTCTGCCAATTCTATAAAACACTTATTTTGTAACCTGTAATTCCTTATATTGACATAACTTTTTATTTATATTTATGGTTTATGGACCGATTGAAATAAAACAAATACTAAATGTTAAGGGAAGTTTTCCAAAATACAACAGTGAACAAACACACAGACAAATCGAGAAATAGGGAAAAATTTAAATATTAGTTCGCCTCACAAGAGACGAAATAGCAATAGTGGATCGGTCCTGCTCCCTCCCGAGTGATCACATCCATCATCTGTTGCCATAGCTCCCTAAAGAGGGGACACACAAACAATACATGTTCCATACTCTCATCGCTCTCACCACAGAAGCACTCACTATCTTCACACAACTACATATCAAGCAGTCTATTCTTAAAGCACCCGTGACCTGTCATCATCTGGGAGATCTCACAGTCAGGCTCGACCCACTAATTTATGTTCAATAAAATATTTTTAACAGTCTGAATTTATTTTTTTATAAAAATCGGTAGTGATTTAAATTTTTTTCCATATAAACTTTCAACCCCTTATTTGAACCCTTAGGGGGTGAATTCTTAAAGACAATGAAATATTTTAAGAGTCTGAATTTCAAATTTTATAAAAATCGGTGCCGATTTGAATTTTTTTTCCATACAAACTTTCAACCCCTATTTCATCCCTTTAGGGTTAAAATTTTTGAAATTGCCTTCTTATTGGATGTCCAGAATATGAAAATAAACATCTGCCCAAGTTTCACGTTTCTACCATCAGCGGTTACGGCTCTGCGTTCGTCTTACCTCAGTCAGTCAGCACAAGTCCATTTATATATATACACTAGCGGCTTCACCCTCTTACCACTTTGAATATTATAAAAATTATCTTCATAAAGTTCCTTGATGATAGAATAACTTTCGCTCGTAAATTTCAATATCCATGTCAAATAAAAATCGGTAAAATATCATCTTACAATTTTCAATTATTTTTTGTCACAAAATGCCTTAAAAGATAAAGTCAAAAATGCCAGTTAGACATAAATTATTGTGGATTTTTAAGTAGTAAGATAGTTAAGTACCTACATCACTTTGCACTATTACTATTGTCTACGCGATATAAAGTGTTGAAAAAATATCCATATTTTTCATTTAATACATATACAATTTTTTTGTGTGACTGTAAAACCGACTGATTGTGGGTTCGATCCCCACTCCAGGCGATGAAATATTTACTTAAATTTATATTTCTATTTCTTCGTGTGAATGCAAGTGCCTTGCTATGTCAGTCCCTGGAGTGAGATCTCTCGGACACCCAAGGACGCGCTGGTTGGACGTCGTGATGCAGGACATGAAAGCCAATGCTCTAACCATCGAGGACGCTAAAGACCGTGCAAAGTGGAGTAGGTTGAGTAGGAAGGCAGACCCTGGCAAAACTCGGGATTAATGGCAGGAAGAAGATATTTCCATTTCTTGGCTCTGGTGTCAAGGCAAAGCGCGACGTTGAGTTGTGTGTGAAAAAGTGGGGAACGGAGTGTCTTAACACTAAATTCCCTCTGCCTACCCTGCTGTGTGCAGGATACAGCGTGAAGCTGATTAATTTAATATTATTTTTTTTTGATATCTCGATAAAAGTTATCAAATATCGAAAATTGTATCCAAAACGATATATTCTTTTTATCTAAGTAAAGTGATTAGAGTACAAAAACCGTAAAGAATAGGAACGGATGGAATGGATGAAGTCATGACATCTGGCCGTAGAAATTTTAACCATACATTTTGTATAAAATCTACTATTTAGATAAATACGGTATAATTTAAAAAAACAAAGTCTTTGGAAATTGACCGATATATCTCTACTACTACTCGCACTTGACCGTTTTTAAGGTTCCGTACTTTTGAAACTTTTGAATAGTTCCAAACGGAACCATTATGGGATTATTTTGTAGTCAATAAAGCGCAATATAACACTACGCATGCGCAAAATCTGATTGTACACAAATATTTCGCAACTAATAACATCGGCCCTGTAGTGTAATTGGTAACGCACCGACTGACTAATTCGGGATCCAGGTTCGAGTCCTGGCAGGGCCCGGCCACTACAATGCCATCTTTTTATTAAAATTAACAAATTATTTTTAATATTTTCCACTCTATTAGCGCGAGAAGTAAAATAATCAAAAAATGTAAACTACACCAATAGTTGTTATGTTGCAACATATGGTAATTTTACTTTTTAATAAAGTCTGGTCGTCGCCCGCAATTTTGCTTGCGTGGACTTTACCCATTTATTCAGTTTCCTCTCAAATCTACCTCGTAGCATCTCAAAGTTCTTCTCTTTTACTCATAGTCCAGCAGTGTCGCTTGTGAGATGACTGTCAGTCCCTCGGTACTGAAATAGTTATATATATTATATAGATTAAAATAACTTACTCGTAGAGCAAAGTGTCTTAACACTAGCCTCTCGGTGCCTTTCTTGCTGAGATACGCTACGGTAAATTTATTTTTTTCGTAAAAAGCGTCATCTATGATCGTATTCCAACGCCTCTGTCGAAATTCCCTGGAACTATAATTTATAATCTAGAATCTAGTTCATCCTAGATACTACAATGCGCTGCTATTTTAGCTTTATGCATTTTGTGAATATTCTGTAAATGAATTGTATAAATAAGAAGAAAAATACGCTCATATAAAAATATTGTAAATAATGTTTTTACATATGTAAGAGATTTGAATACTTCTATTATATTGTCTCTAAAATTGGCAAAATGAAAATGGAATGTATTAAAACTGAGTTCTTTTAAACGATTGGTATAGTTTCCATTTTTTTATTATTTTACTTCTCGCGCTAAAAAAATGGAAAATATAAAAAATCATAGTTTATTTTAACAAAAAGATGGCATTGTAGTGGCCGGGCCCTGCCAGGACTCGAACCTGGATCCCGAATTAGTGAGTCGGTGCGTTACCAATTACACTACAGGGCCGATGTTATAAGTTTCGAAATATTTGTATGCAATCAGATTTTGCGCATGCGTAGTGCACATCATATTACACTTTATTGACTACTACTAATAGCGACCCACTCGCGGCTTCGCCCGCTTGCACCACACAATTATTTATTTTCTCATTTGAATTACTTTCGTGATCTAACAACATTATCATTATAAAAACAATATCCATACATTGATAACTAAAATTTCTGCCAATTCTATAAAACACTTATTTTGTAACGTGTAATTCCTTATATTGACATAACTTTTTTGATTTATGGACCGATTGAAATAAAACAAATACTAAATGTTAAGGGAAGTTTTCTAAAATACAACAGTGACCAAACACACAGACAAATCGACAAATAGGGAAAAATTTAAAAACCATTGTCTTTGTTCCTATTAGTTCGTCTCACAAGAGACGAAATAGCAATAGTGGATCGGTCCTGCTCCCTCCCGAGTGATCACATCCATCATCTGTTGCCATAGCTCCCTAAAGAGGGGACACACAAACAATACATGTTCCATACTCTCATCGCTCTCACCACAGAAGCACTCACTATCCTCACACAACTACATATCAAGCAGTCTATTCTTAAAGCACCCGTGACCTGTCATCATCTGGGAGATCTCAGTCAGGCTCGACCCACTAATTTATGTTCAATAAAATATTTTTAACAGTCTGAATTTATTTTTTTATAAAAATCGGTAGTGATTTAAAATGTTTTCCATATAAACTTTCAACCAAGATGGAAGGAGGATGATGGAGGAGGAGGATGGAGGGGTCCAAGATAAAAGGCTTGCTCGCAGCGACCCCTGCCAGCCCTTACGAGGGCTGCAACGTTCCATCCGCCACGTGCACCTCGAGAGAGCGCACTGATAGGGCGTCCCCCCAAGGCGACGCGCACCAGTGCGTCCCCGCTGGTGTGTCAAGTGGCGACGAATGCGGCGTTAGGGACCGCCACCCAACACGCCATGTCCGGAACGGCGGGAGGTGGAGGACGGAGCTACAAATAGCTACGTGGAATGTAAGCGGAGGGATGGAAGAAAAGATGAATGAATTATTAGATGTGATGGATGATAGAGATTTGGATGTCGTTTGTGTGACAGAGACCAAGCGAAAGGGCAATGACACGACCGATTTGCCGGGCAGTCGGGTCGCTTTCTGGGCCGGCGTACCAGAGAGCGAGCGAGGCTGTCAAGGTGTAGGTGTGTTATTGTCCTCTCGATTGGTTAGTGCAGCGGTTGAATACAAGGCGATCAACCCGAGACTGCTTTGGGTTAGCTTCAAGCTGGGGTTAACAAGAGTATTCTTGTTAGTGGCGTATGCGCCAGTATCCTCAGCTCTATTAAGCGAACTCGAGGAGTTTTGGGAGAGTGTCAGGGATGTTCTAGGTAGTGTTAGAGGGAATGAAAAATTAATAATATGTGGCGATTTGAACGGATGGGTCGGAACTGCGCGAAGCGGTTACGAGGGAGTGTTAGGTCAGTATGGTGACAAGAGAAAAAATGAGGCTGGAAAGCTTATATTGGAAATTTGCAAGGAAAGGAATTTGTTTGTGGCAAACACTATGTTTGACCACAAACAAATTCACATGTATACATGGGAGCGAACGGAAGGGAAAAGTATGATTGATTTATTCCTAGTGGATCAGCGTATTCGAAGCCAAGTCATGGACACACGAGTGTTTAGGGGTTCTGATCTGGGAACAGACCACTATCTAGTCGTTGCTAGAATAAGGGGTC